>JAKSZP010004603.1:0-45231 GCA_022478985.1 Massospora cicadina
GTTTTTTTTTGGCAAAAATTTATCTGGAAAACAGCAAGAAATTTGACCAACAATTTTCTCAGAGCCATGCAACTGAGAAAATTGTGGTCAATTGGATAGTGACAGGATGGGGTTGGGACCCACAAATTTGACCTAACCAGCAAATTGTTTGGGAATGGGCAGGTCTATTCTTTGGGAACTGACATCACAAAATTTGGTGGCGGGCCAAGTCTCTGTTGGTTCAACCTCAAACGTCCAAACCAGGGCTCAACTATGTTTCTGACAATTAGCATGACGGCGTTTGGTCTGATGGGCGACGGGAATCCCCCAAGGCCATCCCATATAGGGATGGGTTCATTTGGTTGGGAACGGGTTTGGGACAGCCAACCTGCTCACGCTCTGCCATTTAACTGTTTGTTCAGTCAACAGCAGCACATTGGATGCAATGCCTGAATTACTATTCAAGGGCTTCAAACCCTCATTGATAGCACCCGATATTTGTTCAACTGGTCTGGAGATTGAATTGGAACCGTCAGGCAATCTGGACAATATCTCATTCTTCATGCTTTTACAGTCATTCAAATTTTGGGCATCAGCTTAATTGCCAGCAAAATTAGATCCAACCAATTTCAATTAGGTAATCTCAGCACAGATTTCACTAATTCCCCACAGCAGTTCTGCCAAGTAAGTGTGGGTATTTGAGGTGAGATCCAAAGCGGATGAGCTGTTACCCATTGCTCATCTACTATGTGAGCGAGGTCGCTCTGAGTGATGAGAGGTACCGCCATCCTCTTCAGTGTCTTTTTATTAGGTAATGGGAAGATGGCCCAATCAAGAGCCAAAGGACATTCCCTGAGACTCATACCGCGGTTCCATATATTATAGAAAGGGGCAATATCTTATGTATTCCCACGTTTCTTTGATAGAATAGAGCAACTATGTTGATGGCGCCCAATTGTCCATAGTTTCTTAAAATTTAGCGTTGTATAAGCTAATATCAACGTAGGCACACCTGGAATACTAATTATCAGAACCATTAACCTATCAACAATAAAAAGTATAAGCTTAAATCACTTAATTAAGTAGGTTACTAGTCTTCTGTGCACGCGAAGGCATAGTTAACTACTTTTTTATAACTACTTAATGTGAATCAATGGCAAGGTATCCTGTCTTTTATTATTTTGGCGGCAAGGCTACGCTTATTATTTATTTTTAAAATGGGATTTATTGGACACTTGGATGTATTAAAATATTCCTTTTCTAATCTTTAAGACTTTTCTCATATCATCGTCCATGGTCAATGTCACATAATTAATATTAGGTTCTTTAGTAAGATAGCAAGGTAAACTAAGGCCTTTTCATATTTAGGATTAGGTGCATCAAAACTAAAGATGCAGCAACAATGATCATCTAACATATGAGTTATGGTGGTCTCAGTACTCAAAACTTGTAGCGTGGCCCAATAAGTCTTTATAAGGCTTACATGAAAGTGGAAAGAGAGCTGAACATCATTATGTCACAGAATTATAGCATTGTATAACACCTGAGACTTAGAGTAAGTGATTGGAAAAACTATTACTTCTCTGACCTTTTTGTTTGATATATAGAGAGAGTCAGTTTTTTCCAATCAACAGTTTTCACTCTACCAAACTAATTTACAACAACGTCCTTGGTATAAGCATACAAACTGCTGGCTTAAAAATACTTTTGTATTACCAATTAATGACTAATGGGGTTACAAAGAGTTTAGTAACATGGTCACTTTGACCCGATCATCTTCATTCTCCAAAGTAATTTTGTATAGCTTATGAAGTGTAGACGTTTAACTTCTTATTAATTTAGGCAGGGTAAACAAGTTCACTTAATAATTATCAATCGCTTTGTACTGGTTGAAGTGTAATGAGACTAATGAATAATTCTTATTAGCAGCATGAAGTATGGGATTAACAGGAGCAGAGGCCGCCTAGTTGACGCATGTGTGGCATTTCAGTATCAGCGCTAGGAATACATATTGGGGTAATCTGGGCTGGGGGTTCCAGCATATTTATTTGGCAGAGAATGTTGTTAGTGAAATAGTAAAATAAAAACAATATCAAGTTGGGGTGCAACCATCGCCTCATTTACAAAGATTTTGGTTTCAGCTAATTTAGTATCCAAAGCAGGTACACATGTCCGGGGGATAATCCATACTATGAACTTGTCTACACATAATAGATGTATTCTTATGTTGCTGGGCTCTAGACCTAACAAGCTAGCAAATTTGCGGCGTTCCGCCTCAGACTGATGTTCATCCATTATTTTTTTAAGTAAAAAACAATATACACAACTAAAGTTCTTATTTCCTGTTCCTTTTATCAACTAGTTGATGCAGGGAGTTAATATCCCAATAAATTGTTAGAGGGAGGGCAAAGATCCCTCCAGTATTAACTATACAACTTTAAGATGGTGTCAAGTTTCCTCTTTAGATTCTGCTATCTCAAAGTCAGCTGCT
This sequence comes from Massospora cicadina, assembly GCA_022478985.1. Taxonomy (NCBI): domain Eukaryota; kingdom Fungi; phylum Entomophthoromycota; class Entomophthoromycetes; order Entomophthorales; family Entomophthoraceae; genus Massospora; species Massospora cicadina. The sequence continues at coordinate 2,471 of JAKSZP010004603.1, forward strand.
TCAACGTACATGTTAATATAAATACTAGTTAATAATAGGTGTACATGGCACCAAAAAGTGCCTCCTATAGTGAGACCAAATGGTTCAATTGGCGCTTAGGCGTCATATTATATTGACATAGGTAAGTTTGCACTTCTCTAACAAATATTTAATATAATCTCATCTTTTTAAGAAAAAAAGAAATAATTTCCAACTATTTTCTAAAAGGTTCTTATTTTTTAAAAAAATAATGCACATATAGTATCTAGTACTGATGATGATGGAAGGGCTTAAGTGATGCTTTTCTTATTTATGCTAGCTTCTTCAACAACATACTAGAAAATTAAAATTTACCTTTTTAATCTTAATCCTTTCATTAAGAACCTATTAAAATAACGATTTCCATTGGTACCAGATACTTGGTAACCAAACTGTTTTTAATACTGGGCACTTGCATAACCTTTCTGGAAAACATTATATAATTAAACAAAAAGCAAATCTATTAACAATGAACATGAGAAAATTAAGTATATAAACTCATATATATGATGCATTTTCAGAGGAGTTGCAGACATTGAATAATAGTAAATATAGTAAGTGATTCAATTACCATGACCATGGGGTAGCTAAATCAAAGTAAATTAATATCCAGAGTTTATTCCTAACGGTGGTGGTGAGGCAACAATTGTAACACTTGGGTACATATAATTTTAGCTAAGTTGCATAATAAATATAGATCACTACAGGAAATTAAGACACGGCGGATTAACATTAGTGGAAAAGCAATGTTAATCAAAGCCTCAATCTAAAATTTATCCATACATAAACTAAAAAATTAGGTTAAGTTCATATGGTTTCTCAGACTAAATTGCAACAGGATTGTAAATGCCAATTTTCAAATAAAGATACTAACGTGACCATAACAAAGTTTTAATCTAATAGGATCACAATCAAGCCCAATGAGTGGAAGGCTCATAACCCTTCACTTTCTGCTTAGGGTGAAGGTCACAGTTTTGTGCACGTTTGGCCTAATTTTGATATGAAAATGAAAACTGAACTTAATTCTCATTAGGAAATCTATGGTGAGTCACATCTAGTCATATGCTAATTTAAGATTGATGATTTTCTTTACACACAGGTGGCCCATGGTATAATTTTCATTGAATTTTTTTGTATTGTTATGCAGTGTGGATGGGACTTATACTCATTCAGGAAGTAGATCACCTTGTACTTTATGAATATTATCTGAACGAGCCTTGTCAAAATCATTTTATCTAACAGGTCATGTCCTTTGGTTTGGATGCTTGCATGGCCAAAGCTAGGTTAATGAGTGACGATTAAGATTAATGGAGTTTGTGGTATAATTACAAGAGTTAGCTTGAATAAAGTGCTTAGGGTAACTATAAGTTATAGGAAGTTTGATTGAAAATGTGTGTGGTTTTGGAACATTATGATGACAAAACAATCGTGGCAATAGCTTGTGTGGTAATTTTAACTTTTAGTTGTTAGGAATCTCCACTACTATTTCTACATATCTTTTTGGTTCAAGGCCAAAGTGGGTGTTTCTGACTTAGTATTTCTGGAAATATATGAATAGACACCAAAAACTCAAACCTAAAGCTGTATTATTGTGAGATCTTGTGAGTCCTGGTCTGCCTATGTGACAGCTTATATGGTTATTGGTAGTATGAGAGGTATGTTTGGTTTGTACAATCTACATTATGTTTTTCTCCTTGCAAGGATGAATGTTAATGCATGAGTTGCCACAAGATAGCCACCAAATCATTGTCATATATGGCTTATGTGTGCTCCGTTTATGCCAAATATCCTAGAAAAGTAGGCCACCAGATGTTCCTGTCCAATGTTTACTTACAAAAGGAAGTGCCCAAGGTCTTGTCTGAGGCATCACACGATACATTATAAGGCTTAAACTCATTAGTGGATGAAGAAAAAAATTGTCAGCTTTACAGTGCCCTTGACTGTAGCTGAGGTTTGAAGTGGGCTTAAAGCTGAGAAATTTGTGGAGAAATCGATGAAGATGATAAAATGGAGTGAAATAGACTACTTTATTGGTTAATTGATGTTAATTTTTATAGGTTGTGTAGGGATATTGTGCTGAGGGGACCTCTATGGCCCCATACAATAAGTATCTTTCACCTCCTTATGGATTAGCTTCCTGCTTAACGCCCTCATTGCTATGAAGCATCTTCATGGTCACAGTGGTGGGAGCTGCGCCTTTTTGAGGGTCAGCAAGTAAAGTTACAATTCCAGAAGGCATTATTTTTTTAGTACTAGATTCCAGAAGGCATCTTCATTGATTCATGTGTGCGTGATGCTTCCTTATCAAAAATCAATCCAGTGCCACCAAGGACAGTTTTCAACTGGTAAGGCTTGAGAGTCAACTTATCAAGACTTGATTTGGTAGTCGTGATCTTGACTGGCTTGTTATCTCAAATTCTGACATTGAACCCCTAAAGATCCTTTCAGAGGGTGAGGTATAGGGACATAGGAATCAGCTATTTACTCGGTATACCACTGTCCCTTGATTGATGTCAGCAATGGAGTATTCAGAGTTCACATTATGATTGACATTGTAGGGTCTGGACCAAAGAACATTGAGCTTATCCTTTAGACCTCCAGGTTAATTGTGAGAAAAGAGTTCTAGGTCATTCAAAAATTTTAAACTTGGTAAGGAGGGTCAGCCAACATGAAGCTGGGATGTTCCCCTTTCTATGTTGGTGACAATTCTCTTAGTGGCGAGCGCTTGAAGCCAGACAATCTCATCAGCTAAGGCTTTTGTGGTAAAATCGGAGTTCTTAGGCATGGAGGTATCAGGTAGAGGATAAAAACTACTTGTTAGTCGAGGGGTACGCCCATATAGAGCTCAGAATGGTAAAAACTTGTTTATTTAAAGGTAGCTTTTCTACTAAGCGATCATAGCACTAGGTTTATAGTAGTTTCCAGTGTGTAGGGTCAGAGATGACCATCTTCCTCAAGATAGAAACAAGTGTTTCAGTATCATGTTCCACTGCTTCATTGGTTGAGGGATTATAAGGGGAGTTAAAAACTTTTTGTTTTCCCAAAAAGCGAAGTTTTCTTGGGCTACCATGAGGTAAATTTAGCCCAGTGTCAAAAAGTAAAGTTTTTGGGCATCCCTGATGAGTGAAAACAAATCTGATAAGGAATAGGGCTATGGCTTTTTATGATGGAAATGGGAATGGAGATTGCTTCAACCTGTATAAAAGAAATTGTACATAGTCTTTAGAATATTTATGGCCATGTAACCTGATGGGCGGAGTGCACACTACATTATTGCTGACAACACTAAAGGGACTTGAAGGAGCCTTGACTGAATATTGGTACTGGAGACCAGCTCGATCTTGGGATTGACAAATCATACTAGCTTCTAGAAACTTACTAGATGGTCTCACTCATCTGAACTCAATAGCATCGCTTCTTTAGCCATTCATAACCCTTTTTCACTGCCCCATGCCCCATGGTCATTTGCCCTTTAGGAATAACATCTGTTTGGGAAGAAGGGTAGATATAAGGGAGCCATTTCTTGTTGATTTTCTTTTAAAGCATTCCCTATTTGATTTGAGTCTCCTTGGTCATTTTTTTGTATCTTAGTTTGGACCTTAGGAGTCTCCAAAACCCATCACTCAGGCCAGGCAATTGGATCATACAGTCAGTCTTCTTTGGGGGTCAAGGCGGCCTATATTGGAATCCTCAAAAGTCTGTTAGCTACTGATTAATCGCTCCTGCGTGATAAACAATAGTAAAATCTTATTTCTGCAACCTTGATACCCATCTTGTTATCTGGACATCTAAGTTCTTAATCTGCTGCAGCTATCAGAGCAAGGAATGGTTGGTGATGATGGTGAAATGGGTGCCATATAGGTAGGGCTGGAAATTCTTGAACACCAATAACACAGCCAGGTACCTGTGCATGGTAACGCTATACTTTCCTCAGCCTTGCTTAAGGTCTTGCAGAATTAAGCCACTGGACAATCAACCTGATATTCATTGTGCTGATCTATGATGGCCTCAACTGCAATTTCACTAGTGTCAGTGAATAGCAAAAATGTCTGGCAAAAACATGGATGAATTAAATAAGTTAGTGAAATAAAGCAGTGCTCAAAGCAATAAAAGCCTGTTCCTGTTCAGGCTGCCACTTGAAAAGTACATTCTTTTGTACAAGGTAGACCAGGGATTCAGCTATGTCAGAAAGCTGAGGGATGAACTGATAATAATAGCCCACCATGCCAAGGATACTTAAATTTATTTAAGGCTCTGAGGGCGCGGCAAATTCTTAATAGAAGCGGCTTCATCTGGGATAGGCTGATTTCTATGTTTTGAGACCTTGTGTCTAAGGAATTCCACTTCATATTAAAAGATAGAGCACTTTTAAAGGTTAAGTTTTATTGAGTCCTTTCTATGACAGTTAAAGACTTCCCAGAGATGTTCACATGGTCTTTGAAGGTTTGTGAGAAGTTAGTTATATCATTGAGGTACACAAGGACAAGAGACACTTTAAGCCCCTATGATTCCGTCCATGGTGCATTGGAAAGTAGCTGGTGCATTGCAAAGGCCTGGGGCACCCTAATTGGCTCTAATAACCCCTCGTTAGCTATGAGCGCGCATTTAGATTAATCTTCAGGCTCTTGCTCTACTTTCCTGTATCCACCATAAAGATCTATTGCAAATATAACGTGTCTCAGAAAGCAAGCAGAGAGAGTAATTAATATGGTTCAAAGGGTAAATGTCCTTCTTGGTAATGGAGTTAAGTCTTCAATAGTACATCACTATACAAATAATGCCCTTTTTCTTATGAACTAACAGGAGAGGGGGGCTGTTGAGATTTTGATATGACTGGACAATAAACCAAAAAAATACATGGCAGATTAGCTAGAATACACTGACAATGAATATAGAGCACATATATTTGAGCACCTTAGGATGAGTCAATATTGAGTTAGGATGAGTGATTATTGTATCGCCTCCAAATAAGGTGATAAAATGATGTCATATATGACAAATAATTGGTATATCGCCTTGAAATAAGGTGATTGTATATTTAATGAATAGAAGCTTCTGCTGGAACCAATGGGAATACGTGGAAACAGTTAGTCTAAGCAGAAGGGTCAGTATGAACAAAGTTGCTAATATATAAGTGAGATGAGAAGATTGAAACGTGGAGGATTGTAAATAGGAAAATTAAAGTGGGACAGCGATGATGCGCTGTAGTTATTAAAACTAAATAAAGAAGTGTTGTCAGGACAATTGCTCCATATTTTATTAAGTTCATTATGTTGTTTTGAGGATGACAATCTTCACATCATCAGTCTTATTGCTCAGTTAGTTTGACCCTATGCAAATCTCCTTCGCCAAATCTCCTATATGCTGCCAAAATTTATAGAATTAATGTTCACTACAGGGGGCCATTTAACAAATTACAAAAAAATTAAAAAATTATCAAGTTGCCGGCCATGGAATCTCAGGATTGCAATAAAAGGGAATTGCATTAACACACTGTGCTTGCAGAATCTGCGAAAATCAAGCTTGTTATGGACACCATGCACAAGAAACAATAAGAGCTCCTTAAAGAGCGTGAATATGTTAGGTTTCATCTTGAAAATGTGGCTAGTCAGTTACAGATACTTGAAAAATTAAACAGGCAACTTACAATTTGCCTAAATGACACTACTGAGCGGTTACACTGCACGGAGCAGAAGTTGCAACCTACCTTATGCCCACCTTGTCCCCATTGGGAAGCATAAGGAAATGAGGTCGCTCAGAAAGGGCCTTTTTATGCCAAATATGAGACTGATGTGAGATGCTCAACTCATGATGGCAGCTCTAAAGATGATTATGTTCCAACTCAGTGAAACCTCCATGTAATGGCAGTCCTGAATACTGGCGAGATCAACGCTCCATAGGATCTCAGTTATGAGCAGGAAGAGGAGGTCTGCATCAACAAGCTACCTCCATTAGGTTGCAATGGAAACATTCATGGGTTCTTCAAGCGATTTCAATTTGCAACGGAAGGAGCCTCAGATGTGGTGTAAGACTAAATTACTGATATCCACACTGGATGTTAGGAGTGCCAAACAAATTACTTGATATCTTTCAAACAGCACCGTTTCATATCAGGAGGTGAAGGAGATTGTGCTGAGGTTGTTTGGAAACACTGCCAAGGTGTCGTGGCAGAAGGTTAAGTTTTTGACTATAGGGTTTAATTGTAATGATACTCTAGCTGAGTTTGCAGACTGCTTTACAACGGAAGCTCATGTGCTAATAGGGGCAGGCACTCTAGCTGAAGCTGATGTAGTAATGGCGATGTCCTCTGCAGTGAGGCCATACTGCGAGCTTTACAATGTCATGGCTCTGTGTTTTTGAGGACAAGTACTCTTTTTCAAGTTTGGTAAAAAAATTTTGTCATCTATCTGCTACCTTTACTCCTCCCAATACAAAGTGGAAGCCTACAGCATCCGTTAATGGACCTTCTTATTTGGGGAAATTATTCTGACATGTTCAGAGTCCATTTAGTAACCCCCATCCTTATTATAACTATGCACCTTGCCCTTGACTGAGTTACCATCGCCAGCCCAAATCTTGGCGTGGCCTTTTTACAATAATCAAGGTCGCAGGCCTACAGGGTAAATTTTTTTACATGCGGTCGCCCAGAGCGCCTGACATGAGGTTTCCCAGATTGTTAGGTCAATTATGTACAGCAGGACCAGTAATATTAGGGAAAAGTCAGAGCGGAGTAGTGATGTGACTCTCACCTCCGCTATCCCAATCCCAAATGTCCCACATGAACTTATTACCATAAATTCAGCAGAATTTCTTCCATACGATGATGCATTTCTATATCAGCAGCCATTTGTAGGGTTAAATATTGACATGAGCACAAGACAAGGATGTGGCGGAAGAAGGATCTCAGACACAGATAAAGCTGTATGCTTGTCAAATGTTTTTTCAAGTTTCCCATGATAATCTGGACGCATCCGCCAATGCACCTTCCTTGCAAGGAGTAAACGTCACCCTTTCAGTCAACACTATTATCCAATAATACCCCAAATTAGGTGAAGGGATAGTGAGTTTCCTTGGGAGCAGATACTTCTTAAATGTCCATGTATTAAACAGTCACAATTCTTTTTAGTTAGAATGTACGTACTGTGAAATTGTTGTAGCCAAAGCCCAAGTCCATGCAAAAATAGATATGGGTGCCCCAGTCAACATAGTTTCCACTTAGTTGGTGGCAAAGTTGAAATTAAAATCTGATGTAGATTATTGCATGGTGTATGGGACCGCTGTAGCAGAAAAGACAGTTTCAAAAGGAGCGTACAGTGCACTCCAATTGCGGTTTGGGTCAATTGATGTTGTATCTCCAGTGATAGTGTTTTCAAACAGCCATTATGACCTTTTAATTAAAACCACTTTTATGCAACACTTTGGTGCTGTCATAGACATGACAGAAGAGTCATCAAAATTTTGGGGCAGCGGATCCTAAATTTATTTTACTTCTAGTAAATTGCCAAAAGATCCACTGAAAATGTGACATATCACCTATCTTATAGTGATGGGATGATTCCCAATTGCTGCCATCAACTAAAGAGCAAGACCTGGCCCTCACCCAGAAGATATACAAATATCAAGGGCTGCCTCTCAGAGCTGATGGGCCTATATCCATCCTTTCCGGATACCAAGTAAGTACACACTGAGTTAGAGGTGAAAGTGCCAGACAGGCTCTATGGGGAGATCATTGGACCTTATCAGCATTCACGGCTTGAGCATCATGTGGCTCAAGTCACATACTTTCAGGACATGGGGAGATCAAGGTTCTATTATTGAACTTACAAAGCAAACCCATGCAAATCCGCCAGCATCAAATAGTGGCATATTTACACATACCCTGCTGAGGAGGTCCTCCAGGTTACAAGTTTGGGTTGCTGATTAAAATCGATTTAACCATTAAACCACAGCCTGGCGTAATGACTGTGGTACCACTCAATTACAAAAGGGGTTATTGGAAGCATAGAAGGATCAAGCATAAACTTTATTCTTAAACTTAAGGAGATTTTCGCTGCTGACCATGATTTAGGGGTGTGATCAAGGGGTGGTACATTGGTTGAACATTGGAGATCATCCTATCAGGTCACATCCAATATACCAATCAAGAGTAGCTGAAGAAGTTGTCACTGAGAAAGATTGATTAGCTGCTGGAGCAAGGGATGCTCAAACGTATGAAGAGTCTGTGTGATTCGCCTATCCTAATTGTTTAAAAGAAGGATGGTAACAACCAGGTATTAATAGACTACTGGAAGCTCAACAGTATCACCAGGAAGGGCTCATATCACTTGACATGGATTGACGATGCTCTGGATTGGTTAAGCGGAGCTCATTACTTCTTGGCAATGGATTTGATATTGGGCTACTGGCAAATCGAGTTGCCAACAGCAGAACAGGAAAAATGCGCCATTATTACGTCCAAGGGGGTTTTCCAGCCGACCCATATGCCTCAAGGGCTGTGTAAAGCCCAAGCTACATTCCAATGGGCCATGGACACCATTCTCGGTGACTTGAATCTGTCATGAATTCTTGTGTACTTTGATGAAATTAATGTTTTTTGCGTACATTTTCTGAGCACCTTACCCATCTGGAGGAGGTATTCCGCCAGCTTGCTGAGGCCAACATCAAGATTAAGCCCCGCAAAAGTCATTTTTAAAGGATCAACTGTGATACCTTGGGTTTGTGGTAAGTGCAAAAGGGCTGAAACCTCAACTGGCTAAGGCGGAAGCTATCCAAAAAATGACTCAGCCCACCAGTAATTGTGACATACAAGTGTTCTTGGGGATGGTCAGCTACTACTAATGTTTTATCCCCCAACTAGTTGTATTGGAGGACCACTTTTGAGTTATTGAAAAAGAATGCTGTTTTTAGATGGATGGAATGCCGTCAACACTCATTGATACCCTTTTGAACAGCATTAATCAATGCGCTAGTGCTACGCTACCCAAATTTTGATAAGGAATATATTGTACTGGCGGATGTATCCCTTTCCACCATTGAAACGGTTTATCCCAAAAAGATGACAAAGGGGAGGAGCACCCAGTTGTATACTGAAGTTGTAACTTGAGCTGCCATGAACGAAAATACACCATGACTGAGCAGGAGTGCTTAGCGGTGATTTACGCATACAAGCAATTCAGGGTATATTTTATGAAGTAAATCTTAAAGTCATAATGGAAAATGCGTTTTTATGTTGGTTGCAGAATCTCAAAGAGCCTGAGTGGTGTCTAGCCCAATGGGCTCTCAAACTTCAGGCTTACAACTTTAAAATCCTCCATTAACCTGGAGCAAAAAGATATAACGCAGATTGCTTATTAAGATTACCAACCATTGCCATTATGGCATATCTCTGCAACATAATGTATGAGAAAATGCTCAGCGGTAAATATGATGAACCGCCCCAAGTCATCAAGGTATTAGATATAATAAGGGCAATACGTTCCAGAAGAACGGTGAATTATACAAGCGGTTAGGGGACACTACTGTGAATATCTAAAAGCCTTCTGTCCAACAAAATATTATTATGAGTATAAAAGGCAGGTTCGCGCCAATATGCAACGAACAAATTGGGCAGTAAGAGCCATGTTACTGACCATACTAGGTACAGGCCTTCAGAGGCCCATCCCTGAACCTGACCGCCATGTCTCGTCATTGCCACATATTCTCGTACCACTGTTCCCACAACGCTGCACATCAACAGCAGAGTCTGGGACCAGGAAAGGGCCAATAATGATGCCAATGCCACACCAAGCTCACTGGTTGAGGTCATAGTTTTGATACAATATGCTAATAATTTTCTTTTAAATAAAATTTAGATCTTTTGAGCAAGCAAATATCTATATTAGAATTCCATTCTTCCTCATAGAAGACGTAACTGCCCTTCAGGGCTGCGACGTCTCCCCTAAATATTGCACTGTTAATATGGAAAAAGCCTTTATTTTAGTTAAGCTCTTCTGAGCCCTGACCACAAAGTTGTTAGCAAAGATTCCCCATCCCACTGAATCACCATCCACGCCGCTTGTAAGCCTGTCATCATTCCACGGATGTGATTCAGGTTTGGGATGGCGAATTTTCCCAGCTCCAAACTTATTGAGTTCAATGCCCATTGAATCAGGGCCACATTCAGATCGAATGCCACTCATTCTGAAACAGTGTACAGATCAGGTGCCTCCTGATCCGTTATATCACCCCCCTTTGAAGACCAGAATTCCCAGACCTTCTCTGGGCATCGCACACAGTCCTCCATCAAATGCCATGTCGCCTCCTCCACTGGATAGCCCTTCCACCTCACCAGCAGTAGCTGCCGGCCTCTCACCCATTTGGCATCCAGTATCCGTTCCACCTAGTATTCTGGCACCTCACCCTCCCTAGGATTCAGTGGTCCCAGACGCTCTGGCCCCTCACCCTGAATGTCTGTAGCTGGGAAGCATGAATCACCGGATAAGCTCTGGAACCCACTGGCAAACTCAGCTCAAAGGCGACCCACTTGATGGCTCAGATGATCTGGTATGGGCCCAAAAACTTTAGCCCAGCTTTTGACTCTTAACTGGGATGGCATAGTCTTTGGCCGCCACCAATACCCATTCCCCAGGATCAAACGTTGGATCCAGCGCCCTTCAACGATCTGCTTGTCACTTCTGCCTAGATACCACCTGCTCCAAGTTCCCTCATAACCTCTTCCTGATATCCAACATGGTCCACAATATCTCATTTGCCCCCCTGACATATGCCACCCATGTATCCCCCATTCGATCTGGGGTTGAGTCCATGATTTGCAAAAAAACGGCGACATTCCTGTTGAGGACTGAGAGTGATTGTTGTAAGCGAACTGGGCCATTTGAACCCACAAACCCAGTCATCCTGTCAATTGGACATGTAACATCAAAGATATTGTTTGAGTATCTGATTCACCCTCTCAATTTGTCCATCAGATTGTGGATAGTACGCCGAGGACTGACCAGGCCTGATTTCCAAATTTTCCAGTAGACTTGATGTAAATTTCGAAACAAATTGTGGCCCCCAATCTGAAATGATCTCCTCAGGTAATCCATGTCAGGAGAACACCTCATCAATGAAAATCCTCACCGCATCATTCACCAAAAAACTCCCAGTACATGGGAAGAACTCAGCATATTTGGTAAGTCTATCCACGACCACGATAACTCCGTCCTTCCCCTGCACCCTTGGGAGTCCCACTATGAAATTGACACTAATCAAACTCCGAGGGGCTTGTGGTATTGAGAGGATTCAACTAACCCTAATGTTGGTTTTCAAGATGACTTTGACTTTGCACACACCAAACACTCCTGTATGTAGTTCTGGACATCCTTATGAAGGCTCATCCACGAATACTCACACTGCACCAATTTCATCATCTTTTCCACTCCTGGGCGACCCGCCAGTGGATGATCATGAGAATCCTGGATTACCTCCCATTGTAATGATGTTTTAGACACCTATACGTGCAACTTGTGGTATAGCACCCCAACCCTCAACATGAAATCTGCATGGTACCAGTGCAGCTGACCCTTGTCATCTCAGACTTCAGCCTCTGGGTGAATTCCGCGCTTCTCTGCTTCCAGCGAACTCTCTCCCCCAACACACTTCCCCTATCCTCAATCATCGCAAATTGGTCCAGTTGGAACATCATAGCTGTGTTGAACTCCTCCGATTCTTCCTTCTCATACACAACAGCCCCATCTTGAATCAACCAATCCTCCTGGACATTTGAAGCTCCAGGCCTGTACTCAACCCAGAAAACATAGCGGACCAGCTCCACATGCCACCTGGCCTGCCGCTGGTTCATCTTTCTGGGTTCGCAATAGTACTCTAAGGCTTTGTGATCCATCCGGATAATGAAAGGATGTCAAGCATAGAGCAGGTGATGTTGCCATTAATGCAAGGCCACCATCACTGCCAATAGTTCCTTATCATATATCAGGTAGTTCATTTCCGTGAGGAGCAACCTACAGCTGAAGTAACACATGGAATGCTCCAACCCGTCTTCCCCTTCCTGAAACAATACTGCTCCCACAGCGTAATTTGAAGCGTCCGTCTCAACCTTGAATGGTTTCCTATGGTCTGGATGGGCCAGCACAGGTGCAGTAAGTAACTTACCCTTCAGTAATTCGAATGCCCATACTTCCCTTTCCCCATATGAATGGAATGTCTTGGGTTAAGCGCATGAGCTGTAAGGCCATCTGGGAAAGATTATTCACAAACTGACAAAGGAAGTTTAACGTTCTAAAAAACTTTGACCCCCATCTGATCTGTGAGGGCTTTCCATGCCTGCACCACCTGGAGCTTATCCGGACATACTCCCAATCCGTTCTGGAATACCACGTTGCCAAGGAACATTACTAAGCTTTGGTTGAACTCACACTTTGAGGGCTTCAACCTTAAACCCATATGGCCAATTGCCCCAAAACTCCCTAACATCTTGTACATGCTCCTCCTGGGACCACGAGAATACTAGAATATTGTCCATATAAGTGGTGCAACATCAACCAATCATCTCTAAGGACATGGTTGATCATCCGCTGGAACACCTCCAGGGCATTCCACAGCTCGAATGGCATCACGTGATATTGGTACACCCCTATGTGGCACTTTAAAGCTGTGTATTGCTGGAGCTCTGGTCTCACCAGTATCTGATTGAATGTATACACGAGGCCAATGCTTTGTAAACATTGTGCATCCAGTAACCATCAGAAGAATATCCTCCAACAGGGGCATCGGATACAGACCAGGCTCTGTGACCATGTTTAAGCGTCAGAAATCTACACATTGGCGTAATTTGCCACTCGCCTTCAGCACTAGCAATACAGGAGACACCACCAGAGACATGGAGGTCTAGATTAAGCCTTTGTTTAATATTGACCCCACATGGCCCTGCAATGCTTCCCTGGCCCATTCATTAAGAGCATAGACTGGGCATCCCCTGGGAAGCTCTGACCCCTCCTTGAGCTGAAATGAAAATGCAAAAAACCCATAGGGGAAAAGGCGAGCTTTTGATGGGTCCAAATACATCAACGAAGTCACTATATTTGGGTGTTAAAACTAACTCCTGCATCCCTCCTAAGCTTTTGCATCTGCTCAGGACGTCGCCCCCAACCTCCATCTTCCACATCATCTGAGGTCCAATCTGCAGTGACAAGATAATCATCTTATGCAACAAATCAATCCGTGGCTAGAAACAATGCCACCATTGCATCCCAGCACCGCGTGATGGGCTAGATTATGGATTGCACAAAATCTCTCCTTCAACTAAAACGGGTTCTTCCAAATGACAATCAGTTGCTCCAAAACCCACAATGGGGCTCTTTGTGACACATCGGCAAATACTACCCTTAGGACCCCTTCTCATCTCCAATTTCAAACTTTCCACTAAGGTGAACTCCACATAATTTTCCTTGGCCCCTGTATCCACCAGGGCCAGCACCTTCTCTGTCTGACCATGCGAGTATAACTCCACTGGAATAAATAAACTAGGATAAAGCAAAGAAGAAGATTTAATGTTGAAGCATTCTCAGATTGCAAATTTGCAGTTAAGGTAGGTTGGGGACTATAGCTCTTCCTGGGTCCCTGGCCTGTTCTTCCTGACTCTTCACCGCTTTCCTGGCGGAATCCCCCATGGATATTCTTGAAGGTCTGGGGAGATCCCCGCCATCCTCCTCGCCCTCTTCTGGCACCAACTGGTGACTGGACCCTTCATGGGGACATTGAATCCTCTCGCCAGTTGTGCGCCAAAGCCAAGTGTTTCTCCACATGCACCGCCAAAACAATTTTCTCCACCAATGAATCCTAAACTTTTGCAGCCGCTATGGTGGCCAACATGTCCACTTGCAGCCCTTGTCTGAACATTCATGACAATTACGAATCCAAGGCTCTCGCTGCTTTTGCCAATGGTCGGAAAATCCGCCCAAATTCTTCCACCAATCCTCAGCCTTGACATACTGTCATTAAAGCTGAACGCGCCTCATCCTGCGCCTCATCCGATCAGGCCGCCTGGTCAATCCATTCCACACCCTCATCCATGGATCCAGGAAGGCGATCTTGCTCCTCAACCAACTCTTGCACCCACCTGGCAAGTTCCAGTGGTAGTGCCTCCACAAATTGCACTATTTGTAACGAGAAAGGGGTCTCCCCACCTGTTTCTTGAGCCAACTGCACCTGAAAATGGATCCATGACACCACTTGATGGTTCCTCTCCAAAGCTTCTATGGGCAAAGCAGCCCGACCTTTTGGGGATGTAGGTCCCCCCTGGCATTCCTCCATCTTAGTGGGTCTCATTCCACACACTCAAATCACCTCTCTTATCACAAACATAAGTGAGAAGCTCACCATCACCACCGTCAAACATGGCAGTTTCATTCCTCTCCTCCCAGGGCCACCACCTCTTCTTGGTGACCCCACAATACTGACGGAAAAATATATAGTTGCGTCTAATGTAACTGGCAGGTTTGCGCCAATATGCAACAAACAAAATTGGGCAGTAAGATCCATGTGCTGACCATACAAAGTACAGGCCTGCAGAGGCCCATCCCCAAACCCAACCGCCATGTCTCGTTGCTGCCACGTATTCTTGTACCACTGCTCCCACAACGCTGCACATCAACAGCAGAGTCTGGGACCAGGAAAGGGCCAAGAACGACGCCAACGCCACACCAAGCTCACTGGTTGAGGTCATAGTTTTGATCTGATCTGCTTATTTTTTCTTTTAAATAAAATTTATATTTTTTGAGCGAGCCAATATCTTTATTTAAATTCTATTTTTCCTCATAGAAGATGCAACTGTCCTCCCAGGCTACAACGTCCTCCTCTAAATAGTGCACTGCTAATATGGAATAAGCCTTTCTTTTGGTTAAGCTCTTCCAAGCCCTGACCACCACATTGTTAGCAAAGATTCCTCATCTCACTGGATCACCATCCACGCTGCATGTAAGACCGTCTTCATACCGCAGATGTAATTCAGGTTCAGGATGGCGAATTTTCCCACCTCTGAACTTACCGAGTTTGATGCCCATTGGATCAGGGCCACATTTATATTGAACGCCACTCGATCCAAAACAATGTATGGATCAGGTGCCTCCTGATCCGTTACAATGAGTGCCAATCAATCATTTGGACATGGTAAACTCCACAAGACCCTTTAATGTTGCGACTTCAGTAATATTGGAAGACCATGAACTTTGACATGATTGAAAACACTTCACGCTGCCACCAGTGCCAAGTAAAAAAGCTGTTCCACAAGAAGACTTCATATCGGTTATTGAAACTACATTTTTAATGACATATGTTCCCTTGATGTTGTTGGTCCTCTGCCAGCTAGAGCTACCCGGTCTAAATACATCTGGTGGTGATAGACCACTTGTTCAGGTGGGTAGAAGCATGGTCAATCAAGGTTTTGGGGGTAGTCACAGTGGCCAAGTTCTTCATAAAATACATTATTCAGCGACATGGCTGCCCTCAGTTCATTCTTACCAATAATGGAATTAACTTCACTTTCCACATCCTTCCCAAGCTAAACGAGCTGTTAAAAATCTGCAATGTTTTAATGACCTCATATCACCCAGAATCTAATGGGATGGTTGAGCTAGTTAATGGGACCTTGTTGAACATGCTCCACAAATTAGTAGCATATTGACCTTCAGATTGGAGTTCCCTCCTTTCCGCCGCTGTCTTTGCTTACAATATCAGCTATCATTCTTCCACAGGAAGAGTCATTTTCAACTAATATATGGATGACATCCAGCTCTTTTAGCCCTGCTCTATGCCTGTGTGGAAGATACTAGTGAAATGGAACCGCAGTGCTACTTGACCAAATCTAAAGAGTATGCTGATCAAACTGCAAAAATAAGCATACTAGTTCAGTTTAGCCAAAAAGGTAAAGAATCAGGTGGCTGATCTGGTACAGAGTAGTGGGCTAGTGCCATTTAAAGTTGGGGACATGGTTCTATTACATGAACAACACAGGTTCAGGTGGAAGCACAAATTGTCCAGTATCTGGATCGATCTATCTAAAGTAATTGATAAAACAGGTGTTGGTGCCTATACTATCAAGGACCCCACAAGCGGTGTGGGAATTTTATATAACCATATGATCCATCTTGGGATTAATTAAGCTTCTATTTAAATTAATGGTTTGCATATTTTAATTTAGCTTATTGATTTAGCTTTGGATGACAATTTAATTATGTCATCTAGTCACCAATAATAACCAACTGAATGGTTGATTATAATTCTCATAGGATCATATCTGATGATAATTATGGTTAAAATTTGTCAGGGATTGTTGCCTACAATCTGGAGATGAGTAAATTGGCTTGAAATGGGCAATTAATCATGGGAAAATGTCAGGTTTAGTAGCTGAAATGTGAGCTGATACAAATGGCAATTTAAATATGCTATTCCTCATGAATATCAGCAGAAATCTTTCCCACAAAATCAACCTATATCTCTTTTTTTGGTTAGGCATTCTGAGACCATTGTGGTTACCACTATTTGCCCCTAACACATGTCCTCCCATAGTTCCGCCTATAAATATTCCATCACTTTTATAAAAAACACCTTAGACTAAGATAAACCTTAGACCTATAGTTTATATTTATTGTATCTTGTAGTTTATCTGCTTCTTGTGAAGAGAGTCCTGTCAAAGTGTCAACGCCAGAGTGAGGCTGAAGTCACTTAAATTGTTACATATTTCCAGAGTGAGGCTGAAGTCACTTTTAATAGTATCTTCCAGAGTAGGGCTGAATCTACCCATTCATTTGAACTTGACTAAGCTAATTGTCTTCATACAATTTGCAAGTTCATATTTATTATCAAATTCAGAAGTTATATGAACCTGTGCACCAGTAAAAATCCCACGTTTTTACAAGCGGTTGGATCATTAACTGAGTGCACCAAAGTTCTTTTAGACATGTAAACAATAGGAGCCTTATCATCCAGTTAAGGAGGGTGTAATGTCGGGATACTGATATGACTGGATGATAAGCCCTAAGTTGTTATAGCGGAATGGATGAGATTGGCCAAACTGATTATTTTTAATGTGGATGAAGATCGCCTTGACATAAGCTGATAGGGTGATACCAAGCCTTGAACAAATATTTAAGTATATCGCCTCTAAATTGGGCAATGAGGTGATGTTGACATATGACAAAGAATGAGTGGATTGCCTTGAACTAAGGTAATCATGAATTTAATAAATAGTAATTCTTCTGGAACCAATGAGAATATGGCAGAAAAAATAGTTTAAGCAAAAGGGTCAGTATTGACCAAAGTCATTGATATATAAGTGATACAAGACTAATGAAAGAGGAGGATTGTTAGTAAGGAAAAGAGAGCGGAGCAGTGAGCATCCGCTGAACATATTCCTTTGAAATAAAGAAGTGTCATTGTGGCAATTGCTCCTTACAATTGTATTATATTATATTTATTTTAAGTGTGTTCTAGGACTGACAAAATCCATATAGTTTATCCTATTGCTCATTAGGTTTGACCCTGTGTAAAACCCTTTGGCATATCTTCTAAATATAGCCTAAATTATAACAATGATTATTAGTTTAAATTATTCAAGCGCCCTGGGATGATGCGATATTGGGTCTTGAAGGGTAATTATTGGATTGCCTTCAAATAAGGCATTAAAGAAATTTCAACATTTGACATGTATTAAGTAGATTTCTCAAAACTAAAGCAATAAGGTATGTAAGAATGCCATACTCTGGAAAAGCCAATGAAATTACAGAGGAACTGAATAGTCTAAGACAAAGGAGTGGTATCAACTATAGTCACTCATATATAAGCAAGATGGGATGAAGAAGGGGGATTTTTATTAGAGAAAAGGGAACGGAGCATAAAAGATCTGCTAATATTAAGTTTAATAAAGTGGTGTTTCTGGGGCAATTGCTCCATATTTGATTATATTTTTTAGTGTGCTCTGAGGACTGGCGATTTCCATATCATCTGTCCATTTGCTCAGTGGGTTTGACCCCGTGAAAAATCTCCCAGTATATCACAACAATATCGCTAAATTATAACAGCCATTTTAGATGATTTCTTACTTACAGTATCTTTAGTAGTTTTCTCAGTGGATTCAGGAGAGGTGCAAGACTTTGTCAGCTCAAGTTTGGGATTTGGGTTAGTAGCAGTTTTGATGGGTTCCACAATGACAGTACTTCCTGTGGTGAATCATGAGGTATCCAGGGTTTTATTCTCATATAATATGTCATAACTCCCATCAGTCCTAACACTGACCCCCTCAAGATCTTTCCAAGAAGGGACATAAGTCTGAAGGAACCTAGAGTGGACTTGATTTACAATGGATCACATCTTGATGGAGGCGATGGAGTACTCTGGGCCTTGACAATATATTACTTTATATGGCCCTGAAAACAACATATACAGTTTGTGACCCGTCCCACAGCTGATGGTGACTTAATAATACAAGATCACCTTAGCTAGCACTCAGGAATGTCTATCATTGGTGGATTGCTTTGCTCCGCCTCCTGTTGATTGATAGTCTCCATAGACCTAGCAGCTATAGCTTGTAAACTAATTAGCTTGTCAGACAGCCTTCACATCACTAATTCATGGGTGTATGACGTAGAGACAACCAATATGGGTTGAACGCTAAAGGTTAATATGACTCTCAGCTGTATAGAGCTCAGAATGGCGACGTTTGAGTAACATAATGATAACTCATAAGGTAGGTTAATAGAGCCGCTGGAAGATATTAATTTTATTGACCTGAGTTAGAGTGAGTCATTTTGTGGAGTATAGTAATAAAAGTCCCATTCGCTTATTCCACTACTCCATTAGTGTCAGGATGATAGGGAGCAGTGAAAGAGGAATAAGTGACTATCAAAGAATTGAGGTTTACGATTACTGGGGGAATGAAGTTGGTGCCATTATCAGACATTATTACCTTTGGGCTACCATAACGAATGGAGACCTGTTTAGGTAAAAATGAGGCAGTCGCTTTAGATGTGAGTGAGGTGAAGAAGATGTCCTCAACCCATTTGATGAAATGATTAACCGGTACTATGATGTATCAATGGCCATACATTAATGTAGGTAGAGACCAACAACAACATTGCCAACGGTAGCAAATGGGGCAGTAGGACCCACAGCCTGATGTTGATATGGCGTATTGGGAGGCTTCTTACTAGAATAGATGAGACAGAAGTCAAGGCGTCATGTATCATCTCAATCATCCCCTCAACATAGCAACGCTCCCATAACCGTTGATGCGTTTTTTGGATGGCACCTTGTCTTAATGTTGAATGCCCTCCAAAGTGCTTTCCGTCCTGGCCAATGGCAGACATAAGGCAACCAAGAGTCACCAATCTGTTTGTATAGCAACCCATCCTCAATTCAGGTCTGATCAGCCATATTCTTTAACTGCTGCTGAACTGTGGGAGTTTCTTGACTCCACACCTTCGGTTTCCAATGAGGTCATAAATTGATCCTCTTATGAGGTGTAGAGGGTCAATATAGGTAAGCGGGACAGATCATAGGAATATTGACGTATGGTCTTGCACAATGAATAATGGAAAAGTTAATGCTTTGTAGTTTGAGTGCCCATTGGTCCAGTCGTCCATCAAGATCCTTCATCTGTTGTGGCCACCGCAGGGAGGCATGATCCATAACCACATTGGAATGATTCTCATATAGGAAAGGATGAAAATGCATGATGGCAAGTAGGACGTCTAAGCACTCTCGCTCAGTTATGATCTAGTTCCTTTTCACCCATGATAAGGTTTTTTGAAGTACGCTTTTAAATAATTGACTTGACTGGCGCCAATTTGTGCTGAGATGTCTTAACAGCTTCATCACAAGCATAAGTATATAGAATGAACAGTTAATCAAACACCAGTTGGACTGGCATAGGAGCACTCATGAGTACTTTCCTCAAAACGTTAAAAGCTTGAGTTGTGTCTCCTCTCATTGGAATGAAAACTCTTCATAGAGCAGATAGATCAGGGGTTCAGCGAGCTCAGCAAAGTGAGGCTGAAATATCAATTATAGCTGACCATCTCAAGAAACACCTGTATATCACATAGATTGGAGGGCCAAGTCATCCGCTCAATAGCTACCACCTTGTCTAGTATTGGTAAATTCCTTCATGACAAACCTTATGGCCGAGGAATACAAGTCCTTTTGAAGGACTGGATTTTAGCAGGTTTCAGCTTCATTGACACCAAACGGAGGTACTCAAAACCTCCTTCATATGAGAGAGGTGTTGGTCAAAGGTGCAGGAGAATACAGTCGCATCAGCAAGGTAAACTGATGCAAATAACACCTTTTGAATCCCCTAAAAGCAATCAACGCCCTTTGGAATGTGGTTGAGGCCTCATGCTAAAGTCTGAAAGCTGAGTACTCTTTCAAAATTGTAGCTCACTTCAGCTCCCTTGTTAACTACAGAGGTTCCTGATAAACGCATTAATTAATTATTGATATTGACTGAAAATGATTCAAATTTTACGAAGACTATTATTCAAGTTGAGTGCTCTTAAAGCCACGTTGAGTGTAATTACAACGCTAAACTGTTGCTTCTTTGTATGGGTATCTTTAAATCTGTAGAGGGCGGTCCATCTTCTCTTCTCATCACGCTAAGTCTTCTGAGATCTGATAACAAACAAAATAGACTAAGGATATCAAATCCTTACTCTCTTATACTCATGAGTAAACTATATGACTGATGTATAAATTAATTTTTTATCCAATTATGATCTGCTTTGTTAAAAAAATGCAAGGGAATTCATAAGCAATTTGGCGTCCAACTCTTCTATTGGCACTTAATGAAAAAGGCAGCCGTCACAGATTATCACTCTCTAGGGTCACGCTTAATGATGTTCTTCCTCATCGAGTTTAATCAGGTTCTATTACCAACTCAAAACGCAACCCTCCTGGTTGAATGAAGAAACGTGTCCCAACGCTTTCACACAACTCTAGATATTCATTCTTAATATGTTACTAACCTGCTTAGGTAATGTGACTCTTAACCATAAACAGTAGGTCATGATACCCAAAATGTCAAATTGACAGTTGCTATAAAGACATTGTGATAACCTAGCAAATGTTAAACTCCCTTAGTTGGTTAATGACAAAACCTGATTGACTCCTACAAGCATTATAACTTTATAATACTATATTTGCTAATTAAATTTCTTGTTAATTGTTGGGATCATCTTTAATGAAACATTATGGTCCAGCATATCTTTATGACAGATTACTCAATTTTAGTTTATGATATTACTCCTAACAGTAGTTATCATGAGTGACGATAACTCCAGAATCTATTAGCAGGATTTGTCCCCTAGCAGATAATTAGCTACTATGATATTCTTATTAAGCTGTGTATTGTGGCGTGTCATAATCCCAACGCATCACTCCGCTTGACCATATTATATAGTAAGGAAGAATTTCAGAAGCAGATAACGCTTAATTTCTAGCCTGAAACCATCAGTAGGCTTTAACTTAATCTCTCTTACTTCATCCCTATTTTCCTTCACTCAATGCTTCCCCAGGTACTCCTTCTTTTTAGCGTGTTCCTTTCCATGTCCTTCTTGCTCCCGCCTCCACAGATCACAGTTCCTTATTGCTTTCTGCTGCACCAGGCCAGTCATGTTATTATTGCTAATAATGTCTTCTGGCAACCTGTACAAACCCCAGAATGGGTTCCAATGACTCCTTGTCATTCAATCTTGTAAACCCTAGTCAGGCCCTAACAGCTCCTCATTAACAGTATCCTCACTTGGCTTCCTGTAAGTCCTGCTCTCACGCCACAGGACTACTTATGGTGGCCCAGTTTCAATATGAGCTGGTCCTACTGATTACAAAGGTCTTCTCCATCATAACTCATCCCCCTCCTCATCACTTATCAGGTTGGAACACCGCCGATGCTCTTCATTGCTGTCAAAATAAAAAATTAATCTTAAAATATTTTTTCTTAATTCTTTTTATATATTTTCTCTATCTTTTTATCTTATATCATTTTTTCTATTTTTTTCAAGCATCATCTTTTATCCTTAGATCCAATGATTTAAGTATTTTGCATGGATTTAGTTCAGTATATGAACATCCGCAATATTCATAACCATTTAGGCATCAATCACCAACTTTCTCAATATTCTCAAATGGACATGATTATAAGGCGTCCAGCTTACTTCTTCTATCCAAAATCTTGGGTATCAAGTTAATCTACCCTATCCCCCGCATGATACTCTTGAAGCACTGATCAGTTCTTGTTGTCTATCATCAACACTTTGATTCTTTTCTACAGTGTGGTGTCAAACGCTTAAAATTGCAGTTTGATCATAATACTACTAATTAGTTTAGGTAAAATTTGCACTCATCCTGAAGCTGGATCTAGGGCAGGAACTAAATCAGTGGTAACTCTGCCCTTCATCCATATAATAGTTTGAATAGCGTTTTCACTGTAGTTTTATGATGACTTATATTGTATGTGAAGGTCACCAAACTCAAATAAGTCTCCCAAGCAGAAGATTTCCTCATAACCAATTTTCTCAGCATAGCGGCTATCATTTCATTGACTGTTCTACCATTACAATTGTCTCTGGATCATAAGGAACGGAAACCAATCCTTGGATACCCATCAGTTTATTCAGTCTTAGAATCACATAGAATTTAAAAATGGTTGCGTTACCACTCAATAAAACTTTCAGGCATCAATTCTGGTGCACACTTGGTCCAGGATGAATCTCTATATGCTTGTATCATATACTTTGCTCAAGGCTTTCGTTTCCACCCATTTAGTCAGACGGTCTATCGCCAATATGATGTACTTTACCCCCCCCCCATTTTTGACATTCAAGGGTCCCATCACGTCTATTGACACTGTGTACTAAACAAACCCAGGGCTTACTAGTTGGTATCCAGTTATATTCTTCTGTATCTTATGGAAATGGAATTCATGCAACAGACCAGATAATTGGCAACATCATAGTTATTTAATTCCCAGTAATATTACTGGCGAATATAGTCCAGGGTTTTTCTTAGGCAATCATGGCCAACGACTTCTTGTGCAGCAAACAAATTCCACTAGATCCAATAGTTTTGGGAATTAAAAATATAATCCGTCTATAGTTTTTTATATCTTTCCGTTTCTAATTTGTGTTTTCCATCGCTTTCCTTAGTGAGCCTTGAATTTATCAGGGCTCATTCATGATATTTCTTTCAATCATCCTCTTGAATAACTCATCTGCTTGATGATAGACAACTTGAAGAGCAGGCAGTCTTGATAATCCATCGGCATTTTGGTGTCCTGCTCCTGCTAAGTGTATCATCTCAAAAATGTAGGCTTGTAGTTTCAAAGTTTATCGGTTCAGTTGCCCCTCTGATTCCTTCAGGTTATGGAGCTAATGTATGGATTATTAGTCAGTCACCACTTTGAAATGTGTCCCATAGATATACACTCAAGATTGATTGCAGGCATATATTACTGCAAGGCATTTGCGCTCTGTCATGATATAGTTTCTTACAACTGGCGTTAGTTTTATGCTCACATAGGCCACCAGATGCTCTTCCCCATCTTCGTCCACTTGACTCAAAATAGCATCAATTGCCCTTAATAAGGCATCAGTTTTAATGCTAAATTCATAATCAAAATTTGGGTATTTTAACACAGGACTAGGTATTAAATATTGTCAAACTCATTAAACAATTCTTGGACCTCATAATTTACAAAAATCCTCTATCAAATCCTTCAATTGTTGGAATAATTGTTCAGTGATTCTAGAAAAATCCTTAATGAATTGGCGATAGTAGCCAACTTCCTAAGAAAAACTTGTATATTCCAAACTCTCTTCAAAGTCAGCATCCATTTAATAGCTGTAATCTTCTGAAGTAGGGGTTGCAGTCCAATAAAGTTAGTTACAAACCCTAAATATTTAAGTTCTTTTTACAAGGATTTGATATTTTCTTGGCTTGATGTTTTATTCGCCATTGCCATGCGCTTAAACTCTTCTTCTAAGTGCTCCAGATGATCAATGAAGGTCCTGCTGGATACATTGATATCATCAAGGTATACTAAAATGCAGGATAACTTTAAATCACTGGATATTAATCAATGGCCCTCTGGAACGTTTAGTGGAACGTTACACAATCCCTGGGGCATACTGGTCAGCTTAAACAACCCTTTTGCGGTATTCATTGCATGTTTTTCGTGATCTTCCTTTGGAAAATTAATTTTCCATTATCCTAAAATTAATTTCATTTTTGAAAAGTACTTTGTGCCCCTAGGTGATCAAGTGTGATATAGATCCTTGGCAGAAAATAGACATCCTTCTTAGTGTTTTTATTTGATTGTGGTATATAATCACCACTCAATTTGATCCTTCCTTCTTCTTCACAATTATGATCAGACTCACCCATGGACTTGGTGACATAATGAGGATTGTATGTTCAACCAGCTTGCTGATTTCTTCTCTAACCATGGCTTCAGCAGCCCCAAACTAGCATACATGCGCATTTTTATCAGCAGATATTTCTCAGTGTCAACCTTATGGATCACATTTTTCGTGCATCCAAGGTTATGGTCATCCTAGGAAAATGTCTTCTGATATTTCTCAAATAGTTAGAACACCTCCTTTTATTGTCATTCTGATAAATCATCCAATTGCTACCAATAGACCTAAAAGTTGAACTTTTAGCAAACTTCCACTGGTAATCTCATCTCGTTTAATGTTCCAAAGTTATGAATTGCTTACTTCAGCCGTTGGGATAAGATCAAATGTAATGACTTGTTTTTAAACGACTTTCATTGTTCTTTCATCCATATTGGCTAGGAGTACTCTTAAATCTCTGTGGAACAGCACAATAATCCCAGCTCTACCCATGTCTCAATTCTTGATTTATTCCATGGGCTGATAAATTCTCCATATAACTGTTCTGGTAAGTTGAGCATTAACTTTAAGTTAACTATTATTTGTGTTCCTGGCAAAATGGTGTTTTCCATTTTTGTCTTCAATAGTATCCCATGAGTTATAAATATCTTCCTCAGTATTTAACTCCATTTTCGTCCAGAAAACCTATACTGAGTGGAACAATGTCATCATTGTAAAATCAAGCTTACAGAATTAATCCTCTTTGTTAGTGGCAGTTCTCCTTTCTGCTTATATACCAAGGGCATGGTTTGCCCCAAAATAGTCATATTATTCTCTTCATAGATCACATTTCACACCATACTTTATCAGGAATTTTGTCCCAATGAGTATGTCATATTTTTAATAACCAACACTATGGCAGGAGCCAATACCACCAGCAATCTGACCTGAAGTAGTAGTGCACTGTATGCTCCGCAGGATATTGTGATATCTGGTCTGGAAGTTCTACATTCCTTCCAGTACTCTAGATAATGCAAAATCTTCATTCATTTCAAATATTTGGTCAAAACGAAGTTGATGGGAGCTTTACTGTCTTTATCAATCATGCTCTTACTCAGTTGACTATATTATCTGCATATGTACAATCAGAGTATTATAATAAAGCTTTTACTGAGTGGATAGAGACATTTTTTGCTAAATTGAGAGCATGAATTAATTGCACGAATAAAACAAGGAAAAACCTCATGATTGCGCCAATATAGAGGATACATTTGCCTCATCAAGTTTCATCTTGATTGAGTATTCTGGCAACAAGCAGATCTTATCTTTTCCGTTATCCGTTGAGCATATGGCTGAGCAATCTCCTTCACAATTTTGGCGTCTATCTCTTTCAATTTTTCTTGGGTGATGTCATGGTTAAATGACATGATAGTGGGTACTAACCCAAAGATAAGGCTGGGCGACAGGAGGCCCAAAAGGTGAAGCTTCAGTCCCTCCCTGACCTCAGGCACACAGTAGACCAACGCTGGGTACAAGCCAAATATGCCCAGGTTGGTACTATTGAGGTGCCTAACGCCCAGCCCCTTGCGTTGGCCCAGGAGGTAAAACGGATGGTTTATTCAATTAACGTAAATGGTTTTATTTGGATAATTGAGGAACAGGGTTTTGAAACCTGTTCCATTTACGAAATTACGCGTTTGTGTCAGATCCAACTTTAATAAATTACCTGAGTGAAGTTGGTTTTAGTGTATTCTACCAAATTGGATGGTAGTGTTTTCCTATTGGTGAATCAGTGCTTGGGACTGCTTTGGCAGACTCCAAATTTCCCCAACAAAGTTTAATTATGTTTTCCGCGACCAACATTCCTTTTTGGTCAACTTCTTACAATAAAATTTCACCGTTTTTCCCATTTTTGCTTATGTTACCTCAAATGATTCTGTGCGTAGACCTCTTTGAGGAGGTCTTGCGCTACATAAACCATTCCATTTTGAATATGATTAAACTATCCCCTCATGCACAATTGGATCACCCAGGTTCCCTCCATCCTGGTGTGCCTACTCCTTCTCATCCTGTGCACCAAGTCGCTTTTTGTTGGGTTTTAGTTATTGAGATCGCACTTCTATCTATAAGTTACTATTGCTCTAGCACCCTCTTCTGGGCTCTAGTAGCTTTTGTATTAACGGCTAGTTCCCTGGCATGGGCCCTGTGCACCGAGCACTTCCACGCTAGAAAGGAAAATTATAGACATTCTCCTTACAATAAATCACATTGACATCTAAATTTACCACCTGATAAAACAGACTGTGAATCATCTTACATGAATAAATCAGATGTATCAATGTCTTTGTCAGGATCTGAAATGATGAGCAAGCTGAAATCCCAGATCTCAAATTGAGCTCTGACTAAATGTCTCTCAATCAAAGTGAACGGAACCTTATCCTGAAGGCACTAAAACCAGAATCAATCAGGAAACATAACGAATATGAGAATTGATGGAATTACCTTCAGGAATCCCTTCCCCACTTCACAATCATGAGAGGCGCTGCCCCCACCAATGCGGTCACAAGTATGACACAGTACAATGAGGGCACCTTTCATGCAGTCAATCTGAAATGCAGTAAACGATTCTGATCTCTTAGAAGCACGAAGGTCCCTATGGCACTATGTCCCCACACGCCCTATAAATCTCGCCGCTTTCTAACAAAATAAAGTAGTCTATATTCCCTCCATCCTTTCGTTTTTTGACCTCTCTACTAAATTTCAGCTTCAAGCTCATTATTGGACTTCAGCGACAGCCAAGAGTATATTACACCAAGAGAAGTGGTGATCACTACAGGGTCTCTGAGCTGTCTTAAGTGAAAACGTCTTTTGCAAATATGTATAATATGAGCAGTCCTGAAGTTCAATCTGCTGATCGGTCAAGAAGCGTTATTCAATGAATTAGTACCATGTGGTATGAATTGCCGCCCATGAAGCCTGAGAGTATAGAATTCTGGGTCAATTTCAAGTTCTCACTACTCTCAGTTGATGGAAGTCAGTACAACATCAGTATGAGAACTTTAATAACATTATCCAACCGTTATTAACACTCATTTACTCCATGGATGCACGTTCCAGCTACTTCTACTCCTCTTCCATGCCCTCTACCATGCGAGACCTCTATTCCTCAGCCCAGCTGCAAGTGGAAGAACTTATCATGAGAAATGAACGCTGCCTTTGGAACTTTGTCACCCGGCTAATTATCGCCTTCTCCAGTTATTTGGGTTGCACCATAATGAAGTCTCCCAACAACTGGGGCTCACCCAGGCCTTGCACTTCATTTCATTGATTTCATCAATGTGGGCTCTTCATAATCCATGACAGAAGAGAGGCTATTATTGACAGAAGCCAATTAATATATGAAGCCCAAGGCCAAATCGTGGTGTTGGATAGCAAATCTCTGCCTACTTCAGGGACCAGCTGCGTTGGAACTTCCAACTCCTCAAGGCTGCATGTAACCAGCGCCTCATCAAGTAGCCGATCTGGTATGGACTCCGCAACAACACTATTTGGAGCTGTCCTCTCATGACTACACCTCCTGGAGTTAAGGTCCTGGAGGGCCTAGCGGGTCTGAAGGACCCAAAGGACTAGAAGGTCCCCATGGATCTTGAGGGCCATCAGGTCCTTTAGCACCTACTCCTGGAGACCCTGGAGACCCTTGACAAAATGATGTGTTAGCAGCCCTGGCCGCCATATGTGATTAAATTCAGAATGTAGCTCAGTGATGCAAACTCTGTTTAGACAGAGTCCCCTTCGATCCTAGGTTCTCCATTGAGGCATTGTCAGAAGAAATAGACAACTTTTGCGCCTTCACCAATATTACTGATACCTTGATCTTTCAGCTTGAACAAATTTGTTTAGGGGTCAAAACCCATTTGACTACTCTCAGGAGTCAGCTTCGCCATCAAGGAGCTGACATTCAATCCTTAAAGGAGCAGTTAGCAAACAAAGATTCTATATCCTCCCTTAACCAAAACTGAAATGACATCCAAGAGGACCTCATGGGCCTAAGCCAACGGTTAGATCAGCAGGCCCCGTGACTATGCGGAGACTGAGATTTCCAAGCCTGCACCCATCCCTGGCGTTAACTCCTTATCCTCTCCTCTTATAACTAACTTTTAACCTAGTTTTAAAGAAAGGTTCATATTAACCCAGGAAAGCATCGCCTCCTTTCTGTACGCATATGAGAGTTCCATGGAGGAGGCCACCAACTGTATAAGATGAATCATATTATCCTGCCTCAACAGCACTGCCCGTGAGATAATGACTCCCCATTTGAATGATTGCAACACCTGGTAGCAGGTCAATATGGCCTTAATCCAAGAACTCGGCAGCAATAAAACCTTGGCCAACCAAAAACAAGCATTCATGGGTATCATCCTAAACAAAGGGTCCTCGTGGAGTTTGCCAGCTGTTTCTACGACCAAGAACATTCATTGTTTACTACCAATCTTATTACCTTGTATGACGCCATCACTGCTGTCATCTCCGCATTAGAATCCTATTCCAAGATTCAAATGCATATGATTGACCAGAGGAATGGTTTTACCTGCATCCTAGAACTCAAGAAATCTTTTACTTAGTTCCCTGAATTGACCCTACAAACCAAGGCTAACCCTTCGGGTTCATCCAACTATCCTGAAGTCCATGTGGTCAAAACTCAGAAGAATCCTTGGCCTTAATACACTTACTGCGATGGGTTTAGACATAGCTCCAAGACCTACTGAATTCAACCTTCCAAGAAGGCGGGAAAAGGGCCTTCAGCATGAAAATGAGGCGCTACATGCTGACGCCCTACTACGCCTCAAGGATCCTACATAACCTTGAACGATCCTGGAGCTATCATACTTGAAGAAGTTTTAGCACCCATCAATAATAAATAAAGTGATACTGCTTCCTCTCCTTCCAATGACTCTCCCATGTTTCTCATGCTACCTCACTAGTTCAGAAGTCTGGTTACCCAAGTCACATTTTGAGCTTATAGATTCTGGTCCTCGCCATATTTGACAAAGGCTCCACTGTAATTATTATATCGTCCAATTTAATAAAGTGCATTAAGGTCGCTCCAGACTTGCCCCACTATATAGAGTATTGCACAGCTGGCCCACAATGTATTCAATCTATAGGGGTCTATTCTTCCCTACCTATACGATTTGGAAGGTCACTTAATTATCACCACCATCGCGCTAGAAAACCCTAGCTATGACCTGCTCCTAGGAGCTCAGTTCCTTTGAGATTACTCAGCAGTAGCCCATTATAATGTGGGATTTATATCCTTACTAGGGCTTTAGGTCCCCCTGAACTTTAAAACTCTTGCAACTCTAAGATGAAGGTCAAGGAATAAGCCTGCCATCTGAAGATTGATTGCTGAATCAGATCTAATATAAAATAATTGGCTCTCAAGTACAATTGCCTCCCTGCTGTTGATGACAAGAAGACATGCCGATCTACTTACCTAGAGCGACCACAATACCTCCAAACTCCCAATTCATTGCTGACACCTGGGTCCATGTTAACATCCCCTCTTGATACCTACTGCTGATCTGAGGCTTATAAAAACCGTCTGTCAAAAAGGAGCTAACCTGCCTGGGAATCTAAATACAACTTATGCCGTAACTATATCAGTGTTGGATAACCTTACTGACAAACCCAAAATAGTAGTCTCAAACAATCCCACCACCTATGTCCACCTCCTACCTGTGGAGAATGTCAATGCTGTCCATAGTTTTAAAAGACTAATGGACTTTGGGCTGAAAACGCCCCTTTAGTGATCCTGGCTGACACTAGTATCAGAATGGACCTCACTGATGATTAACAGCGCAGTTTAAGAATTGTTGGAGGAGTATTTAGACCTATTTTTGTCCTCGACCTATGACTTTGGGAGGATGAATGGAGACCTACATCACCTGGAGACTGAGGAAGTTTCCCCCTTCCAGTCATGACCTTACAGCAAGAGCAAGTTTTAAGAAGACCAGATGTCAGTGGAGCTCTGACAACTACTCAATGCCAGACTCCTAGTGCCTTTGCGCAGCCCTTGGGCCTCTCCTCTCGTGCTGGCTTTGGAAAAAGGATGGCAGCCACTGGGTTTGATGGACTATCAACGGCTCAACTCCATCACCAAGAAGGACAGTTACCCTCTGCTCCACATTGATAACTCCCTCTGACTGCTCTCCAGATTGCAGTACTTTCCACAATGGACTTTGACAGTGGATATTGGCAAGTGAAGATCGCCCACAAAGACCAAGCCAAGTTTGCGCTCATAGCCAATGAAGGACTATTTGAGCCCACAAGGATGCCACAATGCCTCTGTAACGCGCCGGCCACTTTCCGACGCACTGTGGATGGGATCCTTGTGGAGTAAAAGCTGTCATGTGTCCTCATCTTTTTAATCGACATTACTATTTTCTCACAAACCTTTAATGGACACGTTGAGCATCTTAGGGAAGTTTTTAATCAGCCCATGAAGGATTCTATAAAGCTTAAACCATTGAAATGCTTTTTCTTCTTGTCTGATATGGATTTCTGGGACACATAGTTTCAAAGGATGGCATCCAGCCCATACTGGACAAAGTCAACGCCATAGAAAAGATGTCACACCCCTAGAGCTTAAGGGATATACAGGTTTTCCTAGGCATGGTGGGCTATTATTGTCAGTTTATCCCTCGGTTTGCTGATCTAGACAAGCCTCTATGTTACCTCCTGAAAATTGTGCAAAGAATGGCGTTCTGAACAAGAACAGGCTTTAATCTGTTGATGACTGCTCTATGTATTAAACCCATTTTAGTCCACCCTGTCAGGGAGACGACATATGAAGTTTAGACTGGCCTGTCAGTTGTTATGCAAAAGCACCTAAAAGGCAAGCCAGAATGCCATAGGCATTGCTGCTTGAAAGACGTTACATTGCGCAGGAAGATGTGTAAAAAGTGAGTGCTGGTGTGTTGTAAATGTAAAAAGAAACCTGGCAAGGAACCAGGCTGTAGCAACTCCAGACCCAGTGAGCATGATTCAGGGAGTTAAAGGATTGGACTAGCTGCTTTGGGATACTCCATGAGAGTATTTGGCACAAAAACAGAGGCGAGGGGGGCAGATTCTCACATGAAGTGGAGATAAATGAGCCCACATATTTCTGATATCCTGTTGGAAGATGTCTTCAACTATTGGGTTGAATTCCAAGAAGTTTCTTAAATGATATGCCCAGTTGGCTACAGATGGAGCTAATGTTACTATCATGATGGGTATTGCTCAGACAATGTATTGCCTGATGGGCACAGGGTTAGCGTCATAGGGATCTCAGCAAGAAAATTTTGAACTAAAATCAAAAAAAGATTGGGGTACTTGGAAAGACATTTAATGGAAATTGAAGTTAAGAAAAATAAACTGACAGTTTTCTCAGTGTGTTACAACTGTTTAAATAGTGTTCAAATTTGGGAATAACTTATAAAAGTATGGGATTGGGGCCCTCAAGATTCGACCTAACCTGGTGAACTTTAGAGAGAGGGAAAGAAATTTATTCTGAACCAACTTTAAAGGAATCGGTGGCAGGACAAGTCACTGTCAATTTGACCTGATTTTATAACTCGTGGTTTTTCTGCATTTCCAATGGTTAGCATGACAGCATTACGCCCAATGGGCTACAGAAATCCCCCAAGCCATCACACATAGGGACGGTCCCAACTGGTCAGAAACGGGTTCAGGATACTCAAACTGCCCATGCCCGGATGCTTTGGCATCCATTTAGCCAATTGAGATGCATTGAATGATGATTCTAATTTTTGAGGGTAGGGTTTCAAGCTTTTGGAAACTTTTGATGATGGAAGTACAGGCCTATTGGGCCATGTCCCCAATGTTTTTGAGGGGAGTTCCAAATTGGTAACATCTTTGCCTGGTGGCCTGATGCCATTAGCTAATTTTGACCAAGGATTTGTCACTAGACACATTCCAATTAAGAGGCACATGCTCGTTAAGCTTTGTCATCAAAAGTTTAGTAGGTAAAAATTGATGAATTTCTCCAATGGTTTGATGCCATTGTCGAGTTTTGCTAAGGTTTAATACTTGTTTCTGCATTTACTGAATGTGCGAGACTTTTGGGCTTTGTTACTGAGGGTTTACAGATTTTGGACCTTGATTTTGAGGCCTTGGGGCCATCGACTTCACTAGAACTTTTTTGCTTGTGGGGGTGGTAATTTCCAATTATTTTGGCGCAAATTCCCTCAATTATATGCACTAATTTGGCATAGATAAATGTGGGGAATGGGGTATGAATCTACAGAGGGAGAGCTGTTACCCAGCGCTTGTCTACCACATGGGAGATATCACCCTGTGTGACGAGAGGGACAACCACCCTCTTTGGACCCTTTTTATTTGGGAATGGGAACACCGCCCGATCTAAGCAAAGGGGGCGCTCCCCCAGACTTACACACCCACGTTTTGATCAACCTTTCTTGCTGTTCACGGACGCAAGCAATGTTGCTGTCAGGGCTATCCTAGCCCAGCATGCCAAAATCCAGGTTGACCATCCAGTGGCTATTTTAACAAGACACTGAGTATGGTTGAACGTAACTACAGCGTTACTGAGAGTGTGTGCCTGGCTGTCTTGCATCAAATATTTTTGGATCTATCTCTTTTGTACCCACTTTACCATTATCACCGACTATTCATAACTCAAGTGGCTCCAGAAGATGAAGGACATGGATGGCCATTTATGCAGGTGGGCCTTATGACTAAAATGATATGATTTCACCATTGTTCATCATATGGGAGCAATACACCAAAATGCTGACAGCCTCTCCAGAAGGCCAGTGTTAGCAGCTTTGACTTCCAAGGAGGACTGACTGTATGATCTGATTGATCGACCTGATCATTGAGAGTTGGAAACTTCTGAGGTCCAAGCTGAGCTCTGAAAGATGACTTGAGACACCCAAATAAAGTATGGGCTGCTCTACAAAAGGTTATTAAGAAATTGCTCCCTTATGTCCTCCCTTTTTCCTGAACCAACGTTATCCTTGAGGGCAATACTACTGTTAGGCTTGGTGTAGTTAAGAATATTTATAAATGTCTGAACTCACAATGTTACTGAGACTGAATGGTGGAGACCATATAAGAGTTCTTGGAGGCATGTAAAACTTGCCGATCCAAGATTGTCAAATCCTCAATTTCAACGCTCAGTTGTCATCCTGACGGAACCTTTCAGCATTGTTAGCACTGATGTAGTAGCCCACTCTTTACGGGATTACATGGCCATAAATATATCCTCCTAGCCGTGGAACACCTGACCAAATGGGTCAAGTGATTTTTAGTCCCTTTGCTACTGCAAAAGCCACGGCTCTCTTCCTTATTCAATCCATTTTCACTCAGCACAGATGCCCACAAATTTTACTTTTATGCAATGGGTTAAATTTCACCTCGCAGTAGTTCAAGAACTTTTTTTTGCTTTTTGGCACTAACCAAAGTTTCGCTGCCCCTTACAACTCATCAACCAATGGGGCGTTGGAACGTGCTAATGGTACCTTGTTGCTTTTAACAGAAGATGGTCGCCTCCAGCCATGGCCTCTGAATCATTATCTACAAAGAGCGTTGCTTGCCTACTGAAAAAGCTACCACCAAGTCATTAAAATGTCCCCATTGAAGTTCTATATGTACGTGCTCCCCAGCTCCCAACTAGCATACAGCTTTTGCTAAAAACCTCCACACCTGAGAATTCCAATTTAACTATGAGGGCCCATTAGATGGTGAGATTGTACAGCTTCAAGCCTTAGCCACGCAAGGCATTTTCACAACCACCAAAAGGGAAACATTTCAATTTAATGTCGGCTGACCCTTCTTATCTATTTCTCAATTAGGTGACCTCCTATCCTTTATCATCATCAACCCGAAGGTTGACAATATAAGTTTGATGTTCTTTGGTCTGGACCTTATAAGTCATTCATAAGATCTTTAATTACCCCATTGTCAACATCAATCAGGGCACAGTGGTGGACTGGATGCATGGCTGGTTCTTCTGGCCCTATACCCCTCCAACAGGTTCTTGAGGGGGGCGTTATTGGGATTTGAGATAGTGAGCAAGCTGAAATCCAAGATCTCAAATTGAGCTCTTACTGATCAACTCTCAAACCATCATGAAAAGTGTCCTATTCTTAAGGCACCAAAACCAGAATTGATCATGAAATATCATGCATATGAGAAAGGGTGGAATTACCTTCAGGAATTACATCCCGCTTCCCAAATCATGAGAGTCGCTTCCCCACCAATGAGGTCATGAGGACTACGCAGTACAATGGGGGCATCATCCAGGCAGTCAATCTGGAAGACAGTAAAAGATCTTAATCTCTCAGGGCCACGAAGGTCCCTAAGGCACCATGTCCCCACACGCCCTATTAATATCAACGCTTTATAACACAATAAAGTAGTCTATATTCCCTCCATCTTTTCATTTTTTTTGCCTTACCACTAATTTTCAGCTTTGCCCATTTTTAGACTTTGGTGACAGTCAATAGAATGTTACGCTGTGAGTCATCCTTCATGATATCAGGGGGAACAGGTTTGATTGCAGCACTAAATTGTTCCCTATCTATGCTGTAAGTCCTCTTCCTGACTCTTGACTGATTTCCTTCTTTTAAATCTGTACTAAAGCAACTTGTTCACCATATTTCTTCTCGTTATAATGAGCAACATTATGGAAAATATTTCTTTAGTGATAGCAATGAACTAGAGCTCTATCCATTTGTTCCTGTCCCTCAGGCTTATATTCCATCACATTTTAATTTTGTTATTCAAAATTAGCCTCATAAATAACAGTATTCTGGGATCTGGTTTGAAAAATTTGAAGGCTCAGTTATGTAGGTCAAAGGTTGCTGCTAGAATCTTGAGATGGTTGTCAGGGTTCCACCTGAATGGCAGATTTGGATACGTTAGATAATGGGAATTAATCCTGAACTGACCACAAAGCCCACACTTATGTTGGGGATAATCCCCGGCAAAAGTTGACAGCTAACAAGGTCGGCGATCAATCCCAATTTGACCCACAAGACCAAGCTTATGTCAGGCATCATCCCCAATGAAAGTTGACTATTATCAAAATCAGTAATCAACCCTGACCAATATGACAGAATCCTGAACCCTTAGAGACGCCCAAATTTAGGGTTCAAACCTGAGCTATGGGACGCGCTCTATCAGATCAACTGAGTTAATTGGTGCTTGTACCAAATCCCTGATTTGTATATCTATTAGATCTATGCTTGGGCGGCTTAGAAGGTCCCTAATCATACTCCCTATTGTCCTTAAATAGCGGGTATTGAATAATAAACTTTATGCTTTTTCTCCCCTTTTCACAATTTTAAGTTAAAATTGTAACTATTTGGAATTATCACACCAGACTCAATATCAGGATTAAACAAGACTTCTTAACCAAGTGAAGCAACTCAGGTAAGAAGCCAATACCCTTAAACTTTGGGTCATCTGGCCCTCAAACAACAAAAAGGATCTGTGGCACAACCCATGATCTCAATAATGGTCCACACTGTGATGAAGAAGTCTGGTTTAATAGTGATGATGCCATCGTCTGATGCAGTTCACAGTAGGGACAAAACACTACTTGAATGATTATGTTCACATTGATATTGGAAAGCACTTCCACCCCAGCCAGGATCTGCTTTAATGGTAAAAACTTTGGCAAAAGCAGCCTGGGTCTCATCTTTTCTGAATTATACCTATTAACTCCTGTATATGGTTTGTCATTCTTGTGGGACTACCAAAATCAAGCATGATAGCTCTCTTGGCTTCACTGTAGGTCTAGTTGTACAAATAAGATGAGGTAACAGCAGATTATGGAAGTCAGAAATCAGGAGGCTAATTATTGTTAATGCCTTTTTTGGCCACTAAATCTGAACATCATCATTTTGAATAGTTGGAAAACTCTGGTGCATTATCCCAGTGAAATGTAGGCAATTTCGGGTACTTTGAAATTCATCTGTGGCTCCTCTTTCAGGGGACTCCTTCCTGACAGTCCTACTAACAATTGAAGTTTCTCATGAGTCTTTTCCAAAGTGGCGGCGAACAATACATGCATATTATTCAATGGTTGTGCCTTCCCAACTGGAATTTTGGGCATATTATCTTCAGTTTTGTTTTAAATGAGCGCAGTCACATTTGTGATTCTCTAGTTCCTATATTGCTTCAACTTGTGTGCTAAATTTTCCTTGAATCTGGCAAAGGCGTAGTCTGTCCGCTTCACAATCAGCTTTCAGAAATAAAATTTCCTTAATAAGAAAATTTCTTTCTTCTTTAAGGAGGTGACTTCCCAGAAAAAGATCATCATTAACCATCCTGACTTACATAACTTCTTCCTCGGTTTTGTTACCCATTCCTTCAATGCAATAAAATTAGCTTGTGACGCTGAGTTGGGAACATTCTTACTAATAGTCTCTAGTTCCATCCAAAGTTTCCTTATTTCAATTTTGGAGGACATTCTTAATTGCTTCTTTTATTAACTTTGGCTTTAAAAACTCAACTACTCCATGTAGTGAGAAGCAAATGTTAAAATCTGGGAGCTGTGTACTCTTTCAAGATTGTAGCTCATTTCAGCTCCCTTGTTAACTACAGAGGTTCCTGATAAACGCGTTAATTAATTATCGATATTGGCTGAAAATGATTAAAATTTTATGAAGACTATTATTCAAGTTGAGTTCTCTTATAGCCACGTTGAGTGTAATTACAACGCTAAACTGTTGCTTCTTTGTCTGGGTATCTTTAAATCTGTAGAGGGCGGTCCATCTTCTCTTCTCATCACGCAGAGTCTGCAGAGATCTGATAATAAAAAAAATATACTAAGCATAACCAATCCTTACACTCTTATACTAATGAGTAAACTATACAACTAATGTTTAAACAATTAAGTTCTTATCCGATTGTGATCTGATTTTTTAAGAAAAATGCAAGGGAATTAGGCGCCTAATATATTCTGTTGGCTTTCTAAATAGTAATGGCAGCTGTCTCCAATGAATTAACCCTCCAGGGTCATGTTCAAGGATAATTTTCCTCATTGGTTTAGTCATGTTCTCTCTCCAACCTAAAAAACAACCCTCTTGGGTTGAATGGAAAAACGTGTTTAACGCTTATACTCAACCAAGTGAGTCACCATTTTTAGGTTATCAACCTACTTAGGTAATGGACCCTTACCCATAAACAGCAGGTCACAATATCCAATTAGGTAAATTGCCAGTTGCTATCAAGACGTCATTAATCACCTCACAACTCCTAAACTAACTTAGTCAATCGGTTTAAAAACCAGATTGACTCCTACAAGCCATATTACTTATCAATACTAAAATTGACGATCAATTGAAAGTTAATTGTTGAGTATCATCCTTGACAAAGAATCAGTGATACAGTGGATCAAAATATGGCAGTTTGCTCAAATTTTGTTCAGGATTCCTCTCCAAGCAATAGTTATTGTGAAAGTTTATAACTCCAACATCCACTATAGGGAAACGTCCCCTAGAAGATAAGCAGATACTATAAAACTTTGATTAAGATAGTAAATTTGTCATATCAAAATCCCAACACATTGCATAGCCCTTGGGGCATCCTGGTGGGTTCAAATAATCCATATTGGCTATGCGTGCATATTGCTCCCAAATTCTAAGGGGTGAGCTCAATCTTCCAATAGCCACTGGCAAGGACCATTGTGGAGAAAAATTGAGAACACACCAAGAGTTGCAAGATATTATCATCTCAGGGCAGTAGATAGCTATCTTTCTGAATAGGGGCATTCAATTGACAGTAGTTCAATACTACTCAGTGGTCCCCATCCTTTTTTCTATAAGCTGCAAGGGTGATACCCAAGACTTTATGAAGGTTTCAGTGACCCAGCATCCAAGAATTGCTTTGATTCATAGTCAACTGCGCTTCTTCAATTTTAAATTTTTTATAAGTCTGGGAACAGATTGGAACAAAGTCACCAATTTACACTATATGATGCACCCCTTTTATAATTCCAAAATTGTTGAAGTCTTTTGAGTCTATATATCATAATACTCCTCAATCAGCGCATCTACTTGCTGCTGCTTCTCAGAGGAGAGGATGTCGCCTATTTTCACATTGACTCGGGTAATGATAACATCCTCCTAGATCCATATGTCATGCAAATTCCCATACCCCCAAACAGATTCAATTTGATCTGCGGTAGGGTTTGAATATAAGTGACATGTTGATGTCAGGTTATTTGCATAGGTCAATCTACGAAATTTACCATAAGTACAGTTAAGGGCCCCTGATAGGCAGGATGCAACAACCCTGGGAAGGTAAGAAGCTCACATATGGCCAGATTAGGCTCTTCAATGATCTCTAACAAATGATTTGGAAGAATCGTATTTTGGATTCCAGTGTCTACCAGTATTTGCAACTCTGAAAGTATGACTATTTGGTTGATAGCAAGTATGGCCATCCCATCCTGAGCGTCAGAGCTGGGAACAAGCATTTGGTTTTTATACCAATAACTCAGTATTCTATCTGCTTAGCAAAGTTTGGGTGTTCCACTAAAAAACTCCTAGGTTTCAGTTTCCCTTTTTTTAAGCGCATCTTAAACCACTAGTGGAATGCGATATCCAAGAATAGAAAATTACAAGTCCTTATGACTAATTTTGGTATCAATTTAAAATATGAAATTGGGTGCTAAATAGAAGATCTTAATTGTCACTCTTCAATACAACTGCTGGGGTCATCACCACCAAGGATTTAAACTGAAGTGGAAGAGCGGAGTAGGCACCCAGGGAGTGAGTCTACTGAGACCCCACTATTCCAAAATCCAGGGTGTGGTTTTGATGCGGCGTAACTTTTATCTTTTCATTAGATGAGAGAAGATATAATTAACTGGAGACCCATTATCACCATGGGTAGGGTTTTCATTTTATGGGTAACTACTTTGAAATATGTAACTACTATGCCAAAGTAAAGAATTGAAAATATAGGATCTCCTATTAACAATGACCCTGAAGGGGCAGCATAAGAGTAATATAAGTTTTTATTGGGAATTTTCAACTTTGAAAACCTATCTTATCCAGTGGGGATAGAGCACAACACTCAACAGAGTAAATAATAGTGACTGGGGTATAAGGCGCGGTATTTTCAGCAAAGGGTTCCTCGCGCCCTAAGCTGATTCCATTTTTCCTGCAACCTTAGTCATCTTCTTCCAACAATTGGCTTCTGAGTGGCCATAATTTCCACAGTAGGCGCAAGGGTCGCACAGAGGGTTTTAACTATTGGACTTTCCTATGGCATGAATGTGGGTCTGACTTCCCTTGTTGGGCACTTAATACATTTCATGCTCAAGAAACTCTATGATGAATTCCATGTAATCAAGCATGGATATGAAGAACCTTTTTGAATTTTGGAAATATATAATGAGTTGAGTTATGCTGGAATATGGACAAGACGGCGGCAGTGGCATCATCCAAGTTAACCCAGTCGCAGGAGGCAAGGGCCTGATCTTCATATTAAAACCGCTCAGTTAACTCAAGGTTGGTTACCCCATGCCTAAGATGGATCTACATAAACGCCTTCTTGTGGTTGGACAAATATAGAATATTGCCAAATTCCTAAACAAGAGCATTTTTTAACTTCTCTCAGGGTGAACGCTCCTTGAAGTAGGGTATCATAATTTCTCAGGCCTTGCTTTCAAGACAGGTTTACATGTGCTGACATTTTTGAAAATCTGTAGCGCCGTCCGTGAAATTTTTTATAAACGTACAGGAAGCCTGGATGAGTTCATCCCAGGCATTTATAGTTCTTATGATGCGGGTTTAAAAAATCTAACAGCTTCATAAAGAACATAGATTACAGGGCGAGGGGACTTCCCTTCCTCAGCTGCCTCTGAGGTGCTTAGGCCAGGTTAAATAATAGACTCCTCAACTTGATGGCGTAATTAATCCATGTCATCCTGGATGTTGATATAGCATGTATTGACATGCTCAAGGGGAGCTTTGGTACCTAGGGGCGGTGGTGGTCTCAATTTCGGCGGCCTGACTCATTATTTTAGAATTCATTAAAAAACTTGATTATACAGAGTTCAAGGTCAAGTCTTCATCAAGGGTTCCCTATTCAATGTTATCCAGACCCCGAAAGCCACCTTTTAACATATGCTTCTTAAAGCTGAGTGAATGGCAGAATCTGCATTTGCAGCTGCTTCATTAGCCACACATATTTTCTACTCCATGGCAGTAGGGTAAGATGGCTAGTGTAAATTTTGTGAAGTTATGTCTTCACCAGGTAGCCTTGGAAGTGACCTGGTAGGGAGCACCCATGTTGAATTTGTATGAATTTAAAAACTAGGCCCTTCAAAGGCTATGCAGTTACTAGTTTTCTGATAGCCCAGCATAATTACCTAGAGGACTATCAAGTCCCTAGGAAAAAATCAATTAGTAGTTTTACTAAACCAAAACAAATCACTGTATTTATATAAGGCAGATCATTAGTATTTAATAAGCGAAAACTAAGTAAAATAAAGATTCCTTTATTTTCAGTGTTAAGGTTATTTATACTATTTTGTCAAGATTTAAGGTCGCAGTTAATATTGGGATTCTGAGGGCGATTCAGCAAATGCAAAGGATTCAATGGGCACAATTTTCCCTATTGGTTCAGCCATTTTAGGTGACTATTGACTGACTGTATACTTAGTAATAACATCAGCATATCAGGTGAGGTGAGAGCCTTCATTGCTCGTTTTGGGATTCCAGCTAATAGCATTTTTGTTGGGTTCTGCCATGACAGTATTTACTGTGGTAGATTTCTGAGGTATTCAGGGTTTAATTCTTATATGATCTGTCATAACTTCCATCAATCCCAATAATAGGCCTAGCACCCCACCAGACTATAATGCTCAATTTCCCATGGCTCGCACTTTATGCCTATCTTTGTGTACTATTTGCACCTGAGGAAGTAAGCATTGCTTTTTTACTTAAATTAAAAAATAGAATGTAAAAGGAGATTGGTTATCTTAGATGAAGACATTTAATATCCTATTAAAACCGTTAATCTCAGGATATTATTTCTCAATATAACTAAATACCATACCTAGTAACAAGTTAAAACGGCTTAATTCAATAATGCAGAAGAGATCAAATTCTGACAATTCAAACAAAGACTTTATGGAGATACAACTTTTGTAGGTGGAAACAATTGACTAAATATTCAAGCCATTTCTATGTGGGGAATTGACCTTTTTGATTACAAAAAGATGATTCACCATAGACGAGCCATTGCCGCTGTGATATCTGCTCTTTCATCATGCCCCAAACCGAAACTGCTTATTCTCAGTACAAAAATAATTTAAAATGTATCTGAATCATAAAGGAGGTCTACTCGTAATTACCTGTTCCTGATGAAGAAGGCCGTGGCTTTTTTATCCCATGGTAACTACCTTAAGTATATAGATAGAAGTGAAGGGGAATCAAAATAATCAAAAAAGAACTAGTTATTAGGGTCAACGGTATAAAGAAAAAATTGCTACCTCTGACTAATAATGAGCTGTAAAAAGGCACATCAACATGAAGAAAGAGTCTACATGTTAATAATTCCAAAATGACATAATGTAAACTTAATTTACAGCTTGTTCAGTCTAGTTTTTCTGCTTCTGAGGAGCCCGTGGATAGTGATACTACTTCTTTTAATAAGAATTATGGCCTAGCTTAATCCTTCTTGAAAATTATCATGCATCTAACTTTAACCTAAAACAAAGAAGTTTACTCACACAAGTTGAATTCAAAGTCCACAAATTTTCTGTATTTTTACTAACAAAAGTATATCCTTGGTGAACGTTATCTCCTCTTAGCTCAAAATACATTAAAATTTCTCCTGACATACTTCACTACATGCAGTTTAGTACCACCAGAGCATAGTGTGCCTTGTTATAATGCTTTTAAAAACCCATCCTGTTTGGTAAATTGTTATCAATTACTTTAACCATACCCTTATAATCCAGGTGTTAATATAAGCTCAACTGATAAGGTTGACTTCTAGTCCTTGAAAAAATTAATACTTTAGCTAGAAATTTTATCAAAACAAGGTAAAGGGACAAAATTTGATAACCAATGGGAATGCATAATGGAGCCTTTTTATAGTTTACAACCAGAATAATGCAATGGTTGGTGATAATTATGATAAAGGCCACCTTGTCTTAAGAAGCCAAATAATTTTAATAGTTTAAAAAGACATCCAAACTCAAATTAATGGTACTGATGACATCTGAATCATCAATACCAACTCAAAATGAGTCATTCAAAATAAGTATCGTCATTAAATCAGGATTATACCAATTGGGTAGTCATTTAA
>JAKSZP010004604.1:0-45109 GCA_022478985.1 Massospora cicadina
GCTACCAACTCCTTATTGCAGATGGCCCAGGATTGCTCCAAAGAATATTTTTGGGAAAAGTAGATGACAGGATGTTCCAAGCCCTTGTGCTCTTGGAGTAAAACCACCCCACTGCCACCGAGGAGGCATCACATGCAATTATATATGGCTTGGCAGAATCCGCGTGTTTCAGGATGGGAGGGGATAAAAACACCTCTTTGATTGACTTGAACTCTTGATGGCATTTGGGCATCCAACGAAATGGCACATTCTTGCCTGTGAGGGGGTGGAGAGGGGCAGCTAACT
Organism: Massospora cicadina; assembly: GCA_022478985.1. Taxonomy (NCBI): domain Eukaryota; kingdom Fungi; phylum Entomophthoromycota; class Entomophthoromycetes; order Entomophthorales; family Entomophthoraceae; genus Massospora; species Massospora cicadina. The sequence continues at coordinate 286 of JAKSZP010004604.1, forward strand.
GGGAAAGGGCCAGGGAAAATTTTTTTAGGAAAATAATGGTTCCCAAGAAACTCTGTAATTGTTTCTGGGTTATCAGAGTTGGCCATTCACGGATAGTTCCCAACTTATTGGGAGGAATCGCTTGGCCATTCTTAAGGACTAGGTTCCTGAGAAAGGTAATTTCCTTCTTATAGAACTCACATTTGGAAGGCTTGACGAACAAGCCCACCTTGTGCAAAGCAGCCACTACCGCTTCCAAGTCTATAGTTTGTTGTTTGGGAGTTAGGGAGTGAACTGGAATGTCATTAATATATGCGACTGTGAAAATGAACTGGATATTGCACAATACACTGTCAATCATTCGTTGAAACATAGTGGGCGCATTCTTCAGCCCAAAGGCATTAAGCAGAATTAAAAATGCCTCGCTTCATCCAGATTGCAGTTAGCCATTCTTGCCCTTTCATCACCCAAATCTGGTTGAAGGCATTGACAATATCCAGCTTAGAGAACACATGAGATTTGGCGATTGCTTGGCTGATCGTCTGCTCCAGGGGCAGGGGGTAGGGATTGTGAACTTTAACTTTGTTTAAATGTCCGTAATCCACACAGGGATGGAGGGAACCATTGGATTTTTTGGCGAAGATGATGGGAGACGCGACTGGCGATGTCTTCTTATACAACTACCTTTATTATGCATATCATCTAACCAAGTGTTAAGCGCAACCTCCTCATACGCTGTGTGGGGATACAACGGACAGTTTATATTCACCAAAAGCACCATCGTTCTAAATCCCAAGTTGAATTTAGTATGAGGAAGCAGACAATCCGCCTTTTCAGAATTGAAGATACTTTGACAGCACATTAAATCTTTGGGAAAATCGGACAGAAGGCCTGCAGTAGAAACGAGGGAAGTAATAGAGCTGCGACCTTGAGTTTTCTTAAGAATGTCAACTAAGGGAAATTCACCCTCCAGTTGATCATTAACAAACAACAACATGTTTGACTCCAGGTGGATTCTAACTTATCAGCGCCACCATCCAACCCCCAAGATCACCGGAAACACCAAGTCTGGCATAGCAGAAAACCAATCGCAGAAGCTAAACTGGTGTACCAAAAAAGGTACTGGCTGGCGGACTATATATGAAGTCTGGGAGGCTGAAGAAGCCACCATCACCGATGGAACTACGTCCATGTCCAGTTCCAATTGTTGGGCTAACTCGACGCTCATGAAAATACCTGTGGCTCCAGTATCTACCAAGGCCTCAAAGGAGATGCGGTGAGATCTGATACTAATCTTCATAGGTAATAAGAAATAAGCGAAGTTTTGTTTATTGGTAGATTTGGGTGTTTCTGTTGCAACTGAAGAAATGGCAGGAAAATTAGGGAGAATGTCAGGGGCCTTTTCTGAAGTAAAGTTTGGGAAGAACAAGGGCTTGGGAACCGGCTTCCTCCATCTGGGCTTTTACTGATTCATTTATAGGTGAACCAGGATAATCCAACTCTGACGCAGTAGTATTGACGGGCTCTGACGCTGGGACTAACACTGGTTCAATGGTAAAAACTGCAACCGCATCGTCATTTGGTAGTGCTATCATATAAATTTACCCCTTGATAGTGGGAAGTATGGCATGGGGGCGGTAATAGTGGTCGCAGCATTACATATTTGATCTACCATACCTTTTGAGGTGGACCAACCATTGTGATGAGCAGAAACTGAATCTAAACCTGATCAAAAGATTGCTTAAAGCATATCATTAGAGAGGTCCAGTTTGGGAGCCTGTTCTCAAAGGGTAGAGACCAAGGAAGCCAAGCTTGGGGCTTCAGCCATAGTAGATAGGAATTGGAATAAACAGTATGAGTGCGACACAGGGGGTTTCAGAGCAGCCAATACGATGGCAATCAGTGAGGTGGGTCCCCCGCTTGTGAGTAAGAATGTAGAAGGCCTCATACCCACCGACAGGCATCCCCTTCTACAGCATCCAACAAAGTGACCCCTTGTTGGGCATGGGATAACGCAGTGGCATTGTTAAGGGCAATTGCAGAATGCATTTGCACCTCAGCAAGGGCATTGATAACCTTATTCACAATACCTTGGAAAGGAACATGTGAACTTTCTTCCTGACTATTAGGTGGGGGAGAGGTAATAATCTATGAGGCTCTGCCGGCCTGAAGAAGTTTCTCCAAGGTAAAGTGGATACTACCAACCAAATTGGCAAGTGACCAATCGAACAACAAAAAGCAGACTACTGATTGCACATTCATTTGGTAGAGGGTAACTACTGCGGTTCCCACCTTGAAGAGCAGGGCAGAAGTGGCAGGAAACTATGGTTGGTCGATTATGTCATGAAAATGGCAGGAGAAGTTTAGACTGGCCTGCCAGTCAGGATGCGTGAGCACCCAAAAAGCAAGCCAGAATGCCAGAGGCATTGCCACACATACAACGTTATATGGAGCCATGAATTGGGAAATGATAAATTGTTGGTTTAGAGAAATTGAGAACAGCAACCTGAAAACGAACCAAATGGAGACAAACCCAGACACTGGGGGTCTTGCTGCATGGGATGGTACCACAGGTATAGTTTCTACAAGGTCACTGGTGGGTGGGTTCAATTCAACTGAGGAGGCAAGGGAACGGATCCTTTCTTGAAAATGGTGGATGTAAGGCCACAAGATCCCAGTATACTGATGGCGAATATTTGAAATAAAGGGTTTTAATTGCCAGAAGTATATGGCTCTCTAAATCCAGTTGTTGATGGTGGGGGCCATAGTAACCACAGTACTGGTAAAGCCCATCCGGTATAGGGATTGACAGGCCACCAGAGTAAAACCATCAGGAATATGGCCAGAAGGATATAAATAAAGTCAAATATTGATAGTTTTTGCGGCAAATTTTATTTAAAGGAAAGTGAAGAAAATAGACAAAATAATTTCATAAGTTTGATGAGACTGATTAAATAGTGGTCAATTGATATGGGAACAAGCAGTGATCAGGTCCCTCAAGTTTGACCTAACCAGCGTGAAATTTGGGGATGGGGGCAGATAAGCTCAATAGAAACTGACTTTGAAGAATTTTTCAGTAGGCCGAGTTGCTGTTGGTTTGACCTCAAACGCCCAAACTGAGACTCAATTGCATTTCTGGCAGTTGGCATGATGGCGTCTAGCCTGACAAGCAACGGGAATCCCCAGGGTCACCCCACATAGAGGTGGTCCCAATTGGTTGGAAACAGGTTTGGGATGCCCAACCTGCCATTCCCAGTCCCTGGGCTGTTGTTCAATCAAAAGAGTTGTACCAGCTGCAACTCCTGATTTGCTGGATGGGTGCTTTGAGCTATCATTAATGGTTTCTGATGCTAATACCTGCACGTTGGGGATCATGCCTGATAATTTTGAGAGGGAGTTAGTTTAACAATTGCACAGCTGGCCAAATCGAAACTGTCAGTGATTCTGGCTGATAATTTAATCTTCGTCCCTTTATGACTATATGGATTCCAATTGTCAGGATTATTTTCAATCAGTTTTATACCAATTGACTTTGATTCCGTGATCTCAGCACAGATTTCCCTGATCCAGCGGACATGTTTAGCCAAGGTGAGCATGGGCACCAGGGGAGGGATCTGAAGAGGGAGATCTGTTAACCAGCGCTTGTCCACCATGTGGGCGAGGTCACCCTGGGTAATGAGGGGTACAGCCACCCTCTTTGGAACCTTTTTACTCAAAAATGGGAAAAGTGCCCAATCCACACATAGGGGACGTTCCCCAGGACTTACAGGTCATTGGCCTTATCTTCAATTGTGGCTTGAGCCTCATGCTGTTCCAGGCATTATACTACTAGGACACAGGAAGTTTATGGTTTTACTAGTGAATCTACAAATGAACCATTGCAAGTCCGCTGACATCAATTATTGTCATATTTACACTTGAATCCTGTTGAAGAGTTCCTTCAGGCTCACAAGTTTGGGTCACTGGATAGTTTGGTCTAACCATTAAACTACAGTAGGAATAATGTCGGTTCCACCACTTGAACATTTCTTGAGGTTATTAGAAGAACAGAAGGATCTGACAAGATCTTTATTTGAAAATATAAGGAGATTTTCGCTGTTGACAACCACAGTTTTGGGTGCACTGAGGGGGTGGTCCATCTATTGAACACTGGTGACCATTCCCCTATCAGGTCATATCTAATCCGCTGATCAACGGCAGCTGAAGAAGAATTTATTGGGGAATTGAAAAGGTGCTGGAGCAAGGGATGCTTAAACCATCAAAGAGACCATGTATTTGTTGGGATTCCTATCCAAACATCAGATTTGGATGCATCAGATGATGGGAATTGATCCCAATATGACCAAAAAATCCCAAACTTCTGTAGGGATAATCCCAGATGAAAGTCAAGAATTATCAAAGTCAGAGATCAACCCCAAATGACACAGTTGAAGCATGCTCCCTCAGAGCTATCCAACCTTGGGGTTCAAACAGGAGTCATGAGACAAGTGTAAGAAACCAGCTACTTAGGTGCTTGCTGGTGCTAAACCGCAGCTAGTTTCCACAACGGTTTTCTTAAGTTGAAGTTAAAAATACTAACAAAAATATAAAAATGGGGCTTTTCAATTTTATTATTATAAGTGCAGGAAAAGTGAAAAAACGATCCCTCTCAATATTGGACCATTCCATATTTAAATTATATCAAGGGTCGAGGAAAATATGTAAGCGTTTTTAATAGCTTGATAATTTCCAAATTAAGTAATATGTTAAATCAATCTATTGGGGCTCAGGAAATTGGGGTCACTTAGGGGAAACAACAGCTGGGATGTTATGATTAGGCAGAATGTACTCATGTGGTAATGATTTAATTTACTTCAACCAACCACCATCTGCTAAAGTAATTGCACCTTGGGGGACCTCCGCCACGCCTATAAGGGGGGTCCTCACTGAGGCAATGAATTGAAACTGGCCGTGGTGAGGCTAGAACCATTTGAAGGTCGCCCCAGAATATGCTGCATGGTCGGAGTAATCTGAATGCTAAATTTAGAATTAGTAGCTCTTTTAGTAGGTGGCAAAGTATTGCCCTGATTTGTGGGGTTCCACAAAGAATTGACCAGGGTATTTTGGCTAATATTGTCTATATTTCCATCCAAAATGCTATTATCACAACATTGGACTTGTGATTGTCTGACGGTATTTAATAAATTGGGAAGATTCTCACCCAAGACATTTTTCTCACAAAGTCAATTTTGCAATTGTCTGACATCCACCAAGCAGCAAATGCAATGTACAGGTATTTTTGGGGATGGTTGGCTGCTACTGACGCTTAATACCCAACTTCAGCTATATTGGAAGTCCACTGTTTGAGTTACTAAAAAATGATGCCATGTTAAAATAAATGTAATGTTGACAATGCTCCTTTGATACACTTTAGATGGCATTAATCATCACGCCTGTGCTATGCTATCCAAATTTTGATAAAGAGTTTATTGTTCATATGAATGTATTTCTTTGCACTGTTGGGGCGGTTCATCCCAAAAAAATTATGTGGGGGAGTAGCACCCAGTTGCATAATGCAGTTGGAGCCTGACCTGCCACAAACTTAATTATACTGTGATCAAGTGGGAGTGCTTAGTGGCAATCTACGCATATAAGCAATTCAAAGTGTACTTGCATGGAGTGAAGTTTTAAGTAGTAACCAATCATGATAAATTTTGCTGGTTGCATAATCTCAAAGATCCTAATGGGCGGCTGGCCTGATGATCTCTCAAACTTCAGGCTTACAATTTTGTGATACTTCACTGACCTGAAGCCAAACACCAAAATTCAGATTGCTTATCAAGATTGCTAAAGATTGCTGTTACAGCGGATCTCAGTGAGTAATGTACAAAAAAATGCTCAGCGGCAGATATGACAATGAACCGCTTCAAGTTATAAAGGTATTAAATGAGATGCAAGTTAATACCTTCCAGAGGAACGATGAGTTGTACAAACATATTGGAGATTCTGGTGAACTTTCTGTGACCCTCGGCATGGCCAAGAATTAATATGAGCATGCATAAGGCAGTAGGACATGGTAGATTGTTCAAGATGGCGGAATTATTGCACATTTGGTATTATTGGGAGATCATCAACTTCAACTCACTTGAGACAATTTTCTGCCATCACCAATGTCAAGTGGAAAAGCCATTCCGCCAGAAGACCTCATACCAGCTATTGAAACCACATTTTGCTTGGCATACAGTTTCCATTGATGTCGTGAAGCCCCTGAAAATGAGATCAAACTGTTCCATATACATTCTGTTGGCGATTGACCACTTGACTAGGTGGGTTGAAGCATGGGCAATACAGGATTTGGGGGCGATCACAGTGGTCAAATTCATAATGGAATGTATAATCCAGCAACATGGCTACCTCATTTCATCCTTACTGATAATGAACTAACTTCACTTCTCACATCCTTCCAAAGCTAAATGAGCAGATGGCTAAACCGCAGGGTTTTGATGACCATATATCATCCCAAGTCTAATGGTATGGTTGAGTGAGTTAATGGTACCTTGGTGCACATACTCCAGAACTTGGTAACGGAATGACCTTCAGATTGGAGTTCTCTCCTTTCCACCACCATCTTTGCCTACAACATTAGCTATCACTCTGCAACGGAAAAGAGTCCCTTCCAGTCACTATAAGGATGGCACCCAGATCATCCTGCACTGTTCTACACCTGCATAGAAGACATGGCGGAATGGATCCACAACATTACTTTACTAACCTGGCAAACATTTTAGTCAAGCTGTAAACTGAAGCGTACTCTTTTAGCTTAACCAAAAAAAACAAAGAATCAGACTGCCAATCAGGTATGGAATAGTGGGCTAGCCCAAAGAAGGAGAGTTAGTTCTATCTCATGACCAGCACAAGCTTGGTCAGAAGCATAAGTTGTCCAACATCTGAGTTTGGTCTGTTCAAGATAATTGAGATTGATATTGATGCCTACACTATCAAGGACCCCACGAGTGGTCAAATCATTAACTGAGTTCATGAATAGCTCCTCTGGGCATATAAACAATAGGAGACTAATCATCCAGTCAAGGGGGTAATGTTGGGATTTTGATATGACTGGACAATAATCCACAAATAGCTGTGGCGCATCTGCTAAAATCCGTCAATAACGATTTAGTAATGTACAAATATTTGAGCACCTTAAAATAAGGCGATACTGAGTCAGGAAGGATAGTTATTAAATCGCCTCCAAAAAAGGCAATAAGGTGATGTCATCTTACAATGAATATTTACTAGATCGCCTTGGACTAAGGCAATAGAAAATTAAAGAATAGATTCTGCTGTAGCCTCTCATATATAATGATGAACCAATGAGAATATGGGGGTAAAGAATATCCTAAGAAAAAGGATTTGTATCAAATGAAGTCGTTGATATACAAGCAAGATGAGAAGGATTGGGTTTGGAGAATTGTTTGTAGGAAGAAAAGAGAGGAGTAAAAAGGATCTGTTATTAATACTAATTAAATAAAGTGTTTTGGTTGAAGCTAATTTCTTCATATTCATTGAATTCCTTAGTTTATCTTGGGACCGGCAATCTCCATCTCTTCCATCTATTGCTCAGTGGGAATGACCCAATGCAAACCTTATGGAGTATCTCAACTATATCGCCTAAATTATAACATGTGGGTAACTTCCATGCCCCTTAAAGACCCTCCCTTCCATACCTTACCTCTTCTACTCTGTTAAAAATGATAGAAGGAGTGTGCAGGGAGTGGTTGAGGTTAGGGCCCACCAGAAGGACCCTCAGGCCAATCCCAAGTATGACCTGGTTACTGAAAAATATAAGGATCTTCCACGCCCCATCCAAAATTACCATATGAGCCCTAATTTGCCTAACAGGTCATATCAGGTTGATTAGATTATTTTGATCTCAGATCAAATCCGTGGATTATTCATTTTATAACTAATATTTGTATAAAGAATTATATCAATAGGATGGGTTCAGGTTGATCTGGTATTAGTAACTTACCCATCTGTTAAAATTCCATTCAAGTTTGGTAGGATTGCATTAGCTTTTTCTTTGATCTGGTGGCAGGTCACCAAAACATTTATGACGCCATTTAAACTTTTAACGCCTTCCCCTTCAACCCTTTTTCAAGGAGGCTAGAAAGCAGATTAGGATGCATAGCAAGAGGTTAGTTATCGCAAATTTTAAGCTTCCTTCTCTCCACTATAAAGGCAACCTCTCTTAGGGTAGGTTACTAATTTATTCTAAGTTAACCTTCCATAAGTTTCTTTTATAAAAAGTAATTCTGTGTTTGAACACTTTGTTGTGGAATATGCCATCCACGCTGCCTTGCTGACTTTTGCAAACATTATCTGGCATTGCACAGCCATCCATGAGTTAATATTGGAGATCATTTTATGGACTTTCCTATCTGTGGATCTTTCATTGCTCCCCACCTTCCATGAGCTTGTGAACAATTACTTCCACGATCATGATTGACAATCTTTTGCAAACGCCATGGAAGCCATCAACTACCTTATCTAAACGCATTCATCCCATTTTGGCCATGATCTATACCATTTTGGCTGCAATCTGTACCTCATTATTTAACAAATGAGCAGTCTTATTTAAATATAATACTTTACAGCTTCAATCCTTGGAGGGGTTGTTGACACAGCAAGAGCCAAAGTTTCCCCTACTACAGCCTTCTGGTTTGTTGTAGGGACCTTTAGTATGTTATTTTAGATATTATTTCTCAATTAATCCCTAGGGTGTCCCTTTTAAAAGGTATCAGTGCAGCTGAGCCTCAGGCATTCAGTACCATCAACTGGGCATTGTCAAATCCAATCAAAGTGGACAGTATTCTTCCAACTAGCTGTAACCCTGAGAATACTTGGATGTAGCACTACCAGCTCATGTAGAGCATCAGGTATTGAACCTAAAGACAGGGAACAGAATAGGCTGACAATAAAGGGTGTTTTATAAAAATAAACTAAAAAATTGAGTTTGACAATTGAAGTGGTTTAGCAAAAGGTCCTCAAATATAATGTAACTTTGTAAGATCAGCATTTTCAATTACTCTTAATTTTATATAGGTTACCTAACCTTTCCACTATTTAAGTTAAAAAAAGGAGAATTAAGTTTAAGTTTTATCATTTCAAATATTCCTATCTTTGTATTATATATATATTTTGTAAGCCTGTAGATTGTCCACCTAAACCGCGGAGTTTTTTATATGATATACAAGAGCTAGTAAATCCTAATTTCCCGAAATCCTGAAAACAACGGTGTTCACAGCATTAGCTGTCTCGAAGTTTACTATAATTTAGAATATTATGACCCTTCTAGGAACTGCCTGAATTGAGTTTTGTGAAATGGTGGTGAATCCGTGAAATTCCCGACAATGCGATTGCCTTTACGTCAATTAAGGATGAATTATTTGGTTGGCACGACAATATTCATTTGATAAAATAAATTAATGATTAAATGTACAAAACTAAATTTATCGTTGGATAAAAACTGAAATAGATTAGTAAACTTAGCCTCGACTTAAACGCTGGCCGTGGAAGTTCACTTTTTAATTGCATATTAGCGACGGTGAACTTAACTGGCATAGATCGAACATGCGATTTTAAACTATTAGACCAGAAAATAGTTTAGATTATAAATTATTTCAATGCCTTATGTATGAAAAACGAAACACACTGAATCCAAATTAAATCAAATTAATTAAGTTGAATCCATGCCATGATCATCTATAAATGAAGATTTAATTAGTCATTGAGTGAATGATGTTTCCAAAGTTTCAAATTTTAAGTATGTTGTCTATAAGCTTAACTGAGGCAAACATCAACCGCCGTGATATGTCCTATGGAACACCTGGCCAATCCTTTGGGCCACAAGAGATGAAGAATTTTAACTTTGGAGGGTTTCCTGGAGGATATGCTGAAACCCCAAATAGTAATTTTATTAGGGGAGGTGGTCAAATGCCAAGTATGCGTGGATTTCAACCCAGCTTCAGTCCAGCTGGGGTTGGTACGACTGGCGGGTTTGAGGGCGGCTCAAATACTCCCAATATGAACTTTCCTGGAAATTATCAGCAAATCCCATGGTTGCCAAATGTTGGTTACCCTACTCAGATCAGTAACGGGCCAAGTGTACCAAATAAGGGTGTTGATTCGACCACACCTCAATTCTATCCAACCAATCCTATCTCAACTCAAGAAACTAGCACCGGTATTAACAATTCAACCTCATCAAACGATAGCAGCGAATATCCCCCTCAACAGCTTTTAGATGCCGTCAATGCCGAACGGGAAAAGCAAGGATTAAAGAAATACAACCTCAACGAAAAGCTCGTCAAGGCAGCAACTCAGCATAGCAGCTACCAGGCTAAAGCAGGCACCTACACCCACGATGGAGAAAATGGGGAATCGTTTGCCGCTCGATGCAGATCGGTGGGTTACGGCGATTGTGGGGAGAACGTTTACGGGGGCAGCTCCGACATTAAAGTCCCTATGCAATTTTGGATGGGCTCCACCGTCCATAGAAATAACATTTTGAGCCAGGAGTATGTTGATTTTGGGGCAGCCGTCGTAAATGGGTATTGGACTCAGAATTTTGGAAAGGGGGAGACGGGTGGAAGTAGTAAACTCAGCATTCTGTAATATGCTATTATAAATGAAATCTGCTTTTGAATTCTATATGATTAAATTTATCTTTTTACTACTATCTTGTGCTTTTTAAACCGCTTGATGACAAACCTTACAGACATTATTTTAATCTAATAATAAATCAGCTTTTTTGAATCACTATTAAAAAATTGTATTAGTAAATACTTAAGTTAAAATTTCAGAAAGAAGTATTAAATTAGATACAAATTTCCAAAAAGTTCAATATTTTTATGCCCTTCAATGACAGATTTATGACATTGCATCAGAACAAACATAAGTTAATGGTATTACTGTGACTGACAAAATTGCAAAAGTTTACTTAGTTTACTTGAATAAATTCTCTAAATAAATATTTATTGGTATCTTTACCCTTAAAAAGCACCTTTAAAAATATCTATTGTTTATTTATTTGGGGAATGTTGACCAGGGGACAATCTCTTCCAATATAGTAGGGATAAAAACAATTAACTGTGAAAATTAGAGATACCCCAGAGGGTTCTAAGCCCCTCTTGTTGTCTCCAGGGCCACCAAGTTTAGGATGGTAGGGGGGTTAGATGGATTATCCTTGGATAAAGCATGAGTGAAGGAAAGAATCAATTTGTAGGAACCATATGGGGAACCATGTATTGATTGTACTTCTGTTACATGGGGTCATGTTTCCAAACAACCATGCTTGAAATGTTCCAATATATGGTAGTGAAAGCAATTGATGGCTTTTTGGTTTGTAGGCGTTGCTCCTGTAAATGATTCCAGTAATATCAAATGGATCATCCATAGTGCTATTGCTACTATTAACACCCAGAGTGATGGGTGGATAGGAGAATCCATCTTTATATCGAACATGTTCCTTGCTAGGCTGAATGATTGTCCACTGTCTTGGTGTAATAGGCGCATGACCTCTTTCCATATAACCACTGATGTTGGACATTGTTCCAAATGGTGTACTAGGCTTCCATATTGACCACAAATTGTACATGAGGAATGGGCTTCATTTGATCATTCTTCTAGTGTTATACACTCTCCTCATGCATCTTCACACATATGCTCTTATCCTGGGTTAAAGTAGTGAGTGATGTGTGTATTTCCAGACTCTTTTTTAGGTCTCCAGGTTGTATGATATATTCTTATGATCCAGGTAATCAATTCTTGCTATGGTACTCTGTTTTCTGCATATTATGTTGTCTGACTATCCGGCCATTAATTTCCTGTCTGTGAGTTAGCCTTGGGAATCCTCTGTGACAGGTCTGACTACATATGTGAATCTTCCACTCTGCTCTTCTCATGGCTAAAAGTACTCATTTGAAATGTGCAGGAGTAATTCTTTCTTTCCGCTCAACATCACTTTTGAGTGAACTATTAAAAAGCATCCATTAATTTTTAATCGCCACCTACTCCATATCAGTTTTTATTTATGTCAGCAGATCCACCACCTTCTGCCCCAGCATGGGGCAGCTGCTCTCCAACTGCTAGCATTTTCCACCCAGCTGACAAACACATGCAAACTGGCTCATCCAGTCCGCCTAATGTATTGGGCCAATTTGTCCCTCCAAGGGACTTATTATTACACTTAGCTTGAGTCCACCTAACCTGCCACCACCCACTTGCCCTACTCCAATCCAATATTTGCTTTTGCCTCTGAGGTGAATATGGGCATCTCTTCCCATATGCCAACAAAGAGATAATTGAGCTGGCAACGTCCACTTTTTTACCAGCAGGATTTATTGACTTACGCCCTTTTAAGGGCTATTTTGATATTAGTTTTCTTATTGAAGAGGATGCAGCTGCTGAAGCAACTATGACCTTAATATATAAAAACACACCTATTACCACAACCCATACACGCCTCCTCAGTGACACCACAATGGTGATGACCTTTGAAAACCTTCCTTCACACCTTTCCCCTCAAACACTCTATGAAGAATTCATGATGGGGCTGTCCAAATATGGTACAAACCCCATCCTCAACTTCCTGGTCCTGAGCGGAGCTGTTTGGTTAGCAGCACCATGGGCAATGGCCACCATTACCCCCCACCAGCCAACCATAGCCCAGCACATCCCACCACGTGCCCAAATCCCATATGCACCAGATCACTTCTTTTGGGCTCATATTGACAACGGCTGCACCATTTGCCCCCTCTCCCATGAGTTGGATCATTCCAAAAAAACTGTAGCTACAATTCAAAACAAGCGGAATCTGCCAAGCCCACACATGAGGTTACACATAAACAGCATATGAGTGGTGATTTTGGCTGCCCCCACCCTCTTCAGCTGAACGCTCAAAAATCAGCAAAACCTGTTCAACTAAAGCCCAAGTCAGCCAAATTTCTCAAAATGTACCCAATCAGGAGCAGGTTTGGACCCAAATTTAATCCAACCAATTTCACACCCCAAAGCTTACCCAACCAATACCATGTCCCTCCAAATCAATCATGCTCAACTAAAATCTCTGGGACTTATTGGATAAATTAACTGAATCTGGGGAAATTGTCCCACCTCCCGACTTTCCAATTAATTTGGAACCATATCTACCTTCAGATTTCGATGCCCCATTCCCACCCAGGAAATATGTCACAAACCCACTGCTACCTCATTCTTGAGTGACCATCAACTTGCCGAGGCTGCAGTGGCCTCTCCTGATAGCTGCCATCTCCATGAAGCCGTGGCACTCTCTATCACTGAATTTAATGAAGGGCTACATTTAATTAATTACCCTGCCAATTTCCCTGAGGTTGTAAAAGTGGAAATTGAATGATTAAGGGAAACTGCCACCTCTGCTATCAAGCAAGTTGTTGCACTAGAAGAATTTCATCCCACCACACGTATCACCAGAGCCAATATCACTAAATTTTCCCAGCTTCCTGATGCATTCATACAAGCTGAACATCATGTTGCCAAATTCCTGGAGGCTATGCTCCAGGCCCAGATTGTTACCAAAGAACTTACCAATTTTTTATTTTTCCTTGTGGGATCCATAATTGGAGGCCACAAATAATATTTTAAAACAAGAAAGTTTACTTTTTATTAAAAGTATAAATAATACTTATTTTGATTTTTTATGTTTTTTATTAAACAGGCAGGGCAAAACCAGAAAAGGCCCTTTGTCAATACTAGCTTTTCCTATTTAAACTAGTTCAAATTTTGAGACCATCAATATTTGAGGCAAAAGAATGCAAAGCTCAGTCTTCTAAATTAGGGAATATAGGCTTTTGGCCTATCAGACCAAAGATAAAATTTTTTTAGAGGTAAAACTGACCCGTGTGGTAACAATTTGATGAATCATATCCAATCACCATTGAGTAAAATCTTTTCACCTTGGAAGTGATCTGACTTGGATGGTAATGATTGGGTATTTTGGCAGTAGTCAGACTCAGAGGGTAATGATTGGCTAATGCTTACCCTATCATCCTTGAGTAAAATCTTTGCACCTCAATGGTGATAAGACTCAAATAATAATGATTGGTTAACTCACACCCAATCATTAATGGGTAACATCCTCTTACCTTGTGAAGGTTCCAATCCATGCGATATTATACTCCTTGTATTCGACTGAGGAGTCAGGGTATTTCTATTATTAGTTTTTACCTTTTTCAGCCAATTTGGATCATAATCCCTTTTCTCTGATAGTTGGGATTCCACTGAGAATCCACTAGGGTTTTTTCGCCTTTTGTACTCATATTGTTAATAACTAAAATATTATTTGAAGTTTAGGCAGGAGATGGGCCAATCATGGTAGCAGATTCAGAAGCACTCATATCTCCAACCTTCTTTCTCCTGGGTCAAGAAAGTGATTTTCCAACATTCCTTGACCCACCACCTGCAGATGCCCCAACCTCTTTGCTCTCAGCTTTTTGATCCGCCTCCTCATTGTGAAGATGAAATTAATAATCTGCCTGATCCCTCCTCTCCCACCCCCTCCGCCATGGTAAGATAAGTGGTTCACAACTGCTACCTCTGGTAAGTTAATTTTACTTTTTGTTTTGGTGTCTCATCACTCATTTAGGGCGTTTGGTTTGTGTTTTTTGGTTGTTATTTTTGTATCAGTAATGTCTGTCCCCTGGTCAGCTTATTTCAAATAAAATTTAAAATTTAAGAAATGTGCAGGAGTGCCATATGGTCCTGCAGCTGTGGGATGAGATGCCAGATATTTGATTTGTGTTTGGGTGATCTGGGTTTCTTAATCAGAGTGCTCTGGTGAATTTATATCTTGCTTTTCTGGCCCAATGTATATCTGGAAGATCTGGGCTAGTCACCTGAGCTATTCAGGATCCTAGTATATGGGTCACTTGCTCTACATGATTAGTTAGCCCCATACCTCCATTCCTCCTAGAGCCAAATAGGGTTTTGAGGCGTACAGGGGGGTTGTGGTTGAATCATAGCCATCCTTGTAATAGGGCGTGAATTGTGTTGAAGAAGGATGGTGAGAAAGTGATTGCATGGGCCGTGAAACATATGATTGATAGAATCATAGAGTTGGCTACCGTGACCCTTCCTGTTAGACCTGTTTGGTGTCCATGTAAGGAGGAAATTGTTTTTTTATCTTTTCAGGAAGTTGATTTTCCATCATGGAGTTGGCGTAACCTCCTGCTTCCAACCATACTCCCAAGTGACGAACAGGACCAGCTGTTGGCTTGGTGGTGAATGGAAGTTTCAGTTAGGTCGTTGTTGATTTTCGCCTCCTATGTCTGGTGAGGAGTCTTGAATTGAATTGGTTTGTTGACCCAGGGTAGATGGCGTCCAATGGGTTTGATATTTCCCCAGGAGTATGATTTCCGTTTTCTCAGTGTTAAGTGATGCGTTGCTTATGGCTGAATATTCTTTTATTATCTTCTCAATTCTGCAAGCATCCTGGTTATTGGATATACCCACCACGCAGTCGTCAGCAAAGACCATCATTTTGACTGGTGGTTGGCCCTTGACATTTTGTTGGGAAGTTGATATGACTGGACTATACTCTACCCATACCGGCGGATTGGAGGGGGAATTGAGATGAGTCTCAAGATTTATGGAAAATAGTATATGATTTATAATTAATAAAAATGATGCCCATCTGGAAAATCAAGGAAAATTATGCCAAGATTCGATATGAATGAGAGCTTCTAGAAAAGGGAATACAAATAGAAGTCTATAAGCTGAGGATGCATCTGGCTTGGGAGACCATGAGATAAAGAGTCACACGGAGGATTGAAGGAGAGGTTTTTTATATGATAAGGTGGTTGCAGATAAGTCTGCAATTTATATTAAAATAATAAAAGTCGAAACAAGGGGAAATAGCTCCATATATAAGTTTATCAAGTTTTTTAGAAAGTTGGCAATCATCATATCGTCCAATTTGGTTGCTCAGTGGCTAATATCCTGTGCAAACTGACTCAGCGAAATCAAATTTATACACTGAGAATTAACAGTTGTGCTCACTACAGGGGGATACTGGTCAACTGTAGTCTTTCAACAATAGGATATGATGACAAGCCCTCATTTGTTCCAATATAATTTGATTAGATTCCATGCGCAGTATGCTGAATAAGCATGGGAGGCATCTAACAACGAACCAACATTATTTACTATGACTGGACTAGGGGATGATGAAGTTATGATCCATCTGCAATTAGAGAATTGCTCTGAGCTGATGACTGACCAACAAGGATGCTCCACAAATGTGACACCTCAGCAGCTGCAGAATATCATGGTGTGGCTGTTGTGCATATATCGCCTATATGAAGATGAGGCTGGGGGAAAACGCCCTGAGTTTATTCTATAACCAACAAGACCAAGAAAATCAATATGCCCTGTACATGTCTTATTTAGATGTGACTATAATGGGGTTGGCTTGACACCTTGGTACCCGCGGAATCAAGGAATATTTAGTCACTTATGTGCAACCATCGATTCACAAGCTACTGTGTGTGCTGGCTTGCCACAATATGGAAATTGGAGATGTATTATAGTTTAATTGAGCACAGCAAAATGATGCTCACCTCCTGCTTGACCACCTCAATGTTCATTTTTGGAGGTACAAGGGGCGCTGGTGCATATAGACCATCATGTTGGGAATGTCCGCCGTCAATTGGACATTTTGGTATCACACTTAAATTTAGAATTTCCTTGAGTAATAAGAGAACTTCTGGTTCAATATGGCCTATCAGCAGAGTGGATTCAGGTCATAACAACATTGGGGAATAATACCAAGCGCTTTATGATGGAGCTAGCCAAATGGGTGGAAGCTCTCGAATCCATGATTACTCAGCTTAAGGAAAAAATGACACTGATGTAACAGCAAGTTGCAGACCAAGTCAGATTTTTATTGGATGATTTAACCCAACTTTGTATCAAATGGAGTACTCAGAGAATGGCAGATAACACGCTTATCCTTAGGTCAACATCTCCCGAATATCTCCAGCTTATTTGTTGGGTTACAAAACTGGAAGTTGTTAGTCAGGCTGAGCGCCAACGAGCCTTCCCTTTTCCAATCAGTGAGACAAGAGAGTATGCAGACATGCAAGGGCGCCTTGATAACCTCGATGGGGCAACAAGGAACTGGTACAGGAAAAACCTCTCTCAACCAAATAAATGACGCCAATCAACAAGCAGGTAACGCTAACCAGCAGTACGCTCACCTGCAAAACATAATCGAAGATGTCCTTTCACAATTACAAGCTGTGGAGCAGGAACTGAACGTTGAGAGAGAATTCCACGGGAGTTGCAACATCAGTATGAAATGCTGCAACAGGAATTCCAGGATGGACAGCTTAGATGCTATTCAGTTAAAGTAAAGCAGTTGATCATCAAACATTTTGTGGGGCACGCTGGAGCCAGGGGAAGTGGGGCAGTTAGTGGCTATTTGGGGGAAGAATGCTATGGATTGGTAAACAAATTTCCCTCAGATGTTACAGTGAACCCCCCGCGTGACACCACTTCTTCTGAGTCCTTTTGATGAATTTGAGTCCATCTGGCCAGCTGTATGATAATGCACATAGTAATGGTTCCCATAGTCACTCCAAAACCAATTTGCCTGCTCCTTGTGGCAGGAACCTGGAACAAGGCAATATCATTTGAATCAAAAAGTTACCCCCTTTCAGTTGTGATGGTAATCTACACAGTTACTTTAAGCATTATGAATTCGCTGTGGAAGGGGCTACTGATTGACAGAAAGCAAAACTGTTGCTGTCCGCTTTAGATGTGGAAAACGCTGATCAAGTTACCTGCTCTCTTCCAAATAGCTCGGTATCCTAAGAAGAAATTAAAGTGATTGCTCTCCGGCTGTTTGGGGGTGCTACCATAATGGTCCAATGGAAATCCAACTTTATGACTATACAGCTTCATCGAAATGAGACCCTGTTAGAATTCACTGTGTTTTTTTGGCAGAAGCATATGTCTATCTTGGAGCTAACATTTTATTTACTGAGAATGTCAGTATAGTGATGACGGTGGCTGTCAAACCACATTGGGACTATATAACACTATGTCTCACGCGTTGGAAAAAGATGCCAGACTTATCTGAAAAATTGTGAACACCTCTCATCAACTCTCCGCCATGATCAGCGCACCCAATGCAGCCCAAAAAACCTCTGCTGTCTGTTCCAAACTCTTCAGGATATGGCCCGCAGCGACTGGGCTATCAGCTGCTAGAACATATTTGTCTCTCATACAAGTCAATGGACCCCTTTTGACCCATGTACGCTTCACCAGTTCGTCCTTAACCTTTGAACTATACCAGCAACTTTCAACTGGTTCTTCCGCCATAAACCATATATGTGAACCTTTTATGAACACTTGCTTCCAATGCGGATGGAGAAGGCATTATGCGGGTAATTGCCCTAACAAACCACAAGGCTATGCAATGCTAACTGAGAAAATTGAGAAGGGAAAAGCTCGAGTGGAGTAAAGATGGGACGCTCTACCTCCGCTTAGTCCAATTCACTTGTCCCTAGAAATTCCCAAACATCTTTTTGGGTATAATTTGAACCTCAATTGGATGATTTGTTATACCAGCAGCTTCCATCGAATACCCCTGCTTCTGCTTCCAAGAGTAAAAGTTCACCCCAGAGCCCTGAGTTCTGCCAGGACATGCAGAAGCCATATGCTTGGCAGATTATGGAACAGACTGGCACCAGCAACATGAATTCCTCATTGAACGCTGTCTCTTTAGTAGGGGTTAATGTAGCTATTCTGGTGGAGAAAATTGCTAGTGAGTATCCTCAGTTTGGCAAGGGCATCTCCCATTTTTGAGTAACACAAAGCCCATGGACGTACATGTAATAAACACTGATGTTTTTTCTTACTTGGAATGTACTTACTGAGACATTTTCGTTAAAAACAGAAATCTGCACTATCATAGACATGGGAGCCCCTGTGAACATAGTCTCTACCCGGTTGGTGGCTAAACTCCTGTTGAAACCAGATGTGGACCATCAAGTAGTATAAGGGACTGCGGGAATGCATAGAACTGTGTCTTAATGAGCATATAGCGCATTGCCTTTACAATTTGGGTCAGTCCAGGCTTCCGCTCTGGCAGTGGTTTTTCCAAATACAACTATGACATGTTAATTGGTGCAGCTTTTATGAGGAAATTTGTTGTCATGATAAATTTGGCGAAGGAAACTCTAACTAATTTTAGGCCAACAGATCTCCATTTGTTTTTCCTCTTGTGGAATCTCAACGGTTCTGGTCTGCTCTAGTCAAATAAATCTAGCATACAGTGACAGAGTAATTCCTGTTCATTATTGACAACTGAGGCAGCAGACCAGGACCTTCCCCAACCAGCTTTACAAGTATAAAGGGATCCCACTTTGGGCAGCGAGCACTTTGAGCCTACCGTTTGGACACCAGTGCATAGTAGGGACTTGCCTTGAAATCAATGTCCCTAAAGGGCTTTACAGAGATGTTATGGCACCTCACCAGCTCTCAGCTTGAGCCACATGTGACTCCAGGGTTACTGCTACCTAGGAATGGGGAGGTGAAAGTGTTGCTAGAGAGCTTACAGAAGAAGACAATAATGATCCAACGGCACCAAGTGATGGCTTACCTACATTTAGTTCCTATATTGAAATTCTCCATATTCATAAATTTGGCTCATGGGAGGATCTTAGACTACCGACAAGCTCCTCAATCAGTGTAATGACTGTGGTTCTGCAGGAAAAGCTTATGGGACTATCAGCGTAAAAGCAAGATAAGGCTGTGGCTTTATGTGAAAAGTATTAGGATATTTTTTCACATGACAATAATAATTTGGGGTATGCTCAAGGGTTGGTACATTGGATAGATATGGGGGGATCTCCCATTCAATCATGACCTAACAGATGTTTAAAAGCAGCAGAAGAGGTTGTTTCTAACGAGGTGGATAAACTTATCATGCAAGGAATGTTAGAGCTGTCAAACAGCCCATGGGCATCACCTGTGCTCATTGTAAAGAAAAAGGATGGCTCAAAGCGAGTGGTTATTGACTATTGTAAGTTCAATAATGTAACAAAGAAGGATTCCTTCTCTCTTCCATGGATTGATGACGCGTAAAACTGGTTGGGTGGGGCAATTTTTTTTCTGCCATGGACCTGATCTTGGGGTACTGGAAGATTGAATTGCCATCTTCAGAACGGGAGAAATGTGTGATCATCACTTTGATATTGTTGTTCCAGCCAACTCTCATGCCACAAGGGTTGTGTAACGCCCCAGCTACGTTTCAGCATGCCATGGACACGATTTTAGGTGATTTAAAGCTGTCCTGCATCCTAGTTTACCTTGACAACATCAATATGTTCTCGCGGACGTTTACAGAGCACCTTGCCCACTTGGAACAAGTGTTTCAGCGCCTCACTGCTGCTATTATCAAAACTAAGCCTTGGAAGTACAATTTCTTTAAAGAACAATTATAATACCTTGGGTTCGTTGTAGATTATAATGGGTCTAAACCGCAGACAGTTAAAGTGGAAGCAATAAGCAAGATGACTCGCCCAGGTAATAAGCGGGACATTCAGGTATTTCTGGGGATGATTAGGTACTACTGACGGTTCATTTCCAACTCAAGTTGAATTGGGGCCCCAATTTTTGAGTTAGTAAAGAAAAACGCTGACTTCAATTGGATGGAACGATGCCAGAACGCTATCAATGTGTTGCAAACTGCGTTAGCAAGCGCACCCATTTTGCAATATCCCAACTTTGACAAACAATTCATAGTGCAAATGGATGCATCCCTTGCCGCTATAGGGGAAGTATTATCCCAGAAGGACAATTACAGTGTGAAGCATCCTGTCACATTCTGTAGTCAAAGCTTTGAACTGTCATGAACAAAACTACACTGTAACTAAGTGGGAGTGTTTAGTATGATCTATGCTTACAAACAGATTTGGGTATATTTGCATGGGGTAAGATTCCAAGTAGTGACAGGTTACGCTTCCTTACGCTGGCTACAGAATCTGCATGAACCAGAAGGACAGCTTGTATGTTGGGCTCTGAAGCTCCAAGCGTATGATTTCAAGATTATACATCGCCTGGGAGCAAAACATCAAAATGTAGATTGTCTTTCTCGGCTGCCAACGGTCACTATCACAGCGGATTTTGCCAACCTAATGTATGAGAAGATGGTGGCAAACAAATACCAGGATGAGCCGCCCCAGGTGATCAAGGTATTAGATGGACAGGGAGGATACTTTCTTATTTGGGGAAGAACTATATAAGCAGATCAGAGACTCAACGCTGAGTTTCCCTAAACCTCCGGCTAGACCCTCAATTATTATGGATGCTCATTGGGCTGTAGGACATGGAGGATTGTGGAAAACGCTGGAGATTTTTTGACCTGATACTACTGTGAGAGCATGCATTATGACATATTGGAAACGGTTAGTTGTTGCCATCAGTGTCAAGTGAAAAAGCTTTTCACAAGAAAAACACATACCAGCTAGTTAAACCCCAGCCTGCAAGGCACACCATTTACATTGATGTAGTGGGACCTCTGCCAACTAGTGCCAATAGATCCAAGTATATAATCATTACTATCAATCATTTGACCCGATGGGTAGATCCAGGGCTAGCAGTGACTTGGGCGCGGTCACCACTGCCAATTTCATTATGGAGTTTGTTATACAGCAACACGGCTGCCCACAGTTCATTCTGAAAGATAATGGAACCAACTTTACTTCACATATCCTGCCAAAGTTAAATGAGTTGATGGCAATTCAAGGGGTTTTGACCACCCCCTATTATCCAGAATCAATTGGGATGGTAGAGCAGGTCAACGGAACCCTGGTGAACATACTACGCAAAATGGTAAAGGATCGTCCTTTGGAATGGAGTGCCCTTCTACCTACCGCTGTGTTTGCATATAATATCAGTTATCATTCATCCACTGGTAAGAGTCTGTTTAAAATGATGTATGGTCAACATCCAGCTCTTCCCACCTTCCATTATTTGTGTGTAGAGGACATTGGTGGTGTGGTTCCCCAGCGATATTTGAAGACTCTTATGATACATTGTTCAAGCTGCAAACGGAAGACTACTCCACCAAATTTGGCCAAGAAGATTTGCGATCAGGCAGCTGATCAGAAGAGATGGAGTGGACTCTCGCTTTTTGCTGTGGGGGACCATGTTTTATTCATAACCAGCACGGAATTGGGCAGAAAAACAAGCTCTCCAAAAATTGGGCTGGCCCATTCAAGATAATTAAGAAGGCTGGCATGGATGTCTACACTATCAAGGAACCTGCGGGGGGTCATATTATCAACTGAGTTCACAAAAAGTTCCTCCAAGCATATAAACAGTAAGAGCATATAATCAATCAAAGGTGGGGTAATGTCAGGAAGTTGATATGACAGGATGATACTCTACCCATACCGATGGATCATAGGGGGAATAGAGAAGAGTCTAGAGATTTATGGAAAAGGATATATGAATCATAATTGATCAAAATTTTGACCATTTGGTGAATCTAGGGGAATTATGCCAAAATTTGATATGAACAATAGCTTCTAGAAAAGGGAAGATGAGTAGAAGACTACCAAGATGAGGATGCATCCAGCATTGGAGACTGAGATATAAAGAGTCACATGGAGGTTTGAAGGAGAGATCTTTTTCTGTGATTAGGTGGTCTCAGATAAGTCTGCAACTTATATTAAAATAATAAAGGTCGAAATAAATGGCAATAGCTCCATATATAAGCTTATCAAGTTTTATTAGAAAGTTGGCAATCATCATATCAACTGAATTGGTTGCTCAGTGGTTAATACCCTGTGCAAACCCACTTGGCGGAATCAAGCCTATACGCCAAGAATTAAAACATTTATTCCATTGAGAAGTGTGTTTGTATTTTGGATTAGGGGGTCTAAGCTAAAATTGTAGAGTAGAGGGCTTAAGGGGTCTCCTTGTTTGAGTCCTCTCTGTGGAAGAACTGGGTTAGTTAAAAAACCTGCTCCACGCACAGCCATGGTAGCTGACTGTGTGAACAACATCACACAGTTTATGAATCTGTTGTAAGTTTGAATTTTTGAAGGTAGGCCCTGAGATAGGTCCAGTTCACCCTGTTGTATGCCTTCTGTTAATCCAAGAAGACAAGCGCTCCAGAGTTTTTGGACTGGCAGACATTTGCAACTGTGTGGATATTTTCCCATATGGATCTTCTTGGAACAATTCCATATTGTGATGGGGATATTGCATTGGTTGCAATTTCTCCTAGTTGTTTGGCCATAATTTTTGTGAAAACTTTGTATCTGTGTTAGTTAGGGAAATTGGGCGCTAATTGGATAGGTTTAGTCTGTCTCCTTTTTTGTATAAGGTGACAGTGTAAGCTTCTTTGCCTCCAGGTAGGAGGCATGTTTTCATTATATAACTGTTCATGGAAGCTAAAAGAATATTAGATATGTTAGTAAAATATTTTATATAAAATTCATAGGGATTCCCATCAGGTCCAGGGCATTTCCCTCTTGGTGCACTGCGTACTACTTTCCATAGTTCCTCACGTTATATTAGGTTAATTAAATTGACATCTTGAGCCACGGTGTTGATATGTGCACTTGTGAGAAATTTTTCAATTTTTGCTGGTTTGACTGGTTTGGATTTATATAAATTTGTATAAAATCTGTGTACTTCAGTTGTGACTTCTTCAGTGTTTCCGCTATGGATTTGTCTGGTCATCAAACCTGTGTACTGGCTATTATATTTTTCTGGGCATGAAAATGATGGAAAAAATAGCTCAAGAAAGTTTCTTCATCTTTTATGTTTTTTGCTCTATATTGAACCCTGACTCAGTGTTTTTTGTTTGCGTATCAGGGTGTTTAGCTGAGCCAAAACTTCTGCCCATTTGTGACCTCATCCAGGGCTGTATCCTGTGTGTGGGACATTTTTTTTTAGTACTAGATGGTCCTGTGTGGGACATTGTTTTCCAGGTGTTAATATCTGTCAAGATGTGCTTGATAATGGCTGAAACTGCACTGTATCTTCTAGACGTTGTGTGTTTAATCTGTTGGGTTGTTGATTTTTTGAAATTTTCCCAGGTGGTTAGGGATCTGAACAGAAAGGTGTTTGTAAATCCCATGCTGAGGATATTTCCTCCATTCAGGATTGAAATTCTGAGCTGGCAAAACTTTCTAGGCTGAAGAGCACGTAACGCTCTTTCTGCTCAGCATAACTATCTGAGCAAAATTACACAAGTTAAAAAAGCAAATCGTAATCGCCCATTGTAGTTTTGCTCTGATATCCTTGGATTCTACGCCAGCTGCTCCAGTGTGGGGCAGCGGCAAACTCCCCCCACCGTTTTCCATCCAGCAGGAAAACGTTCTCAGAATGGCTCACCCAGTCATTCCAAACCCATGGGACGATTTATTCCTCCCAAGGATCTTGACGCCCACCTTGCTCATACCCAAGCAGTACCTCGCTGCCCCCTGGTGCTCCCCTGGAGCAACATGCGCTATGACTCCAACCCCATCTTACAATTTGTGGTCCCAAATGGGGACACATGACTCGCTAGGCCTCAGTCATATTCCACAAACAGCCCTGAATTTAGTAAAATCGCCATGTTGATTCCGCCTTGCACCATTATTCCTTTAGAGCTCAACTTTCCATTTTGGGCCCACGTTAAGGGTGGGCGGATGATCTGTCCGTCATGTTTTGAGTTGGACCACTCAAAATTCAAGTGCCCCTCCTTAGCTACTTCCAACGGATTGGATGACTCATTTACCAACCTCCAATCTGCCGCCCACCCTGTACAAGTTCTGGCATGGGGCACAATCCTACCTCCCCCTCCCCCAGAACCAGAAGCTACAGCTGAACCTGCAGCCACCAATTAGCCTGCTCCTCTCCCCAATGCCACACATGATTCCTCCAATCAAGCATCGGATTGGATCCCAGTTCAATCCCCTGCTTCCTCCAACATATCTTCCAAACCTCAACTATATGCCGATTCCCCAATCCAATTCAACCAAAACCTATCAGAGTTATTGGATGATATAGACGAATCAGGTAAGCTCATTGAAAACCCATCTCTGCAAATTGAGCAGTTCATTAATGCAGAATGGGATGCCAAATACCCCCTCAACTATATACCCCACAGCCAAATGCCAAATCATTTTGCAGTGACCACCAGCTTGCAGTCGAAGCAGCTGCAACACCAGATTGCCGTCCCCTTCATAAAGCTGTAGCCAGATCAGTGGCGATGCTCACAGGAGAAATTCCACCTCCTGTTATCCCCAAAAGTCTTACTCAAAAGAGTAAAATCACAGTGAAACAGTTGCACAAAAATGTTAATGACGCTATCCAGAATTTTGTAACTATAGCATGGAACCCAAAAGCTAAAATTACCCAAACCAACATCGCCACATTTGTTAAATTCCCAGACGCCCGCATTAAAGCTGAAAAAGCTTTAGCCAAATATATCAGTGCCATTTTCCTAGCTGGCAATTTCCATGAAATACCAATTATTAGCAATATTAAACCACATGCCACAGATGCCCCAACGCCCTTACTGTCTGCCTTAACATGTACTCTACTATGGGAGAAAGAAGCTGCTTCCAAAGATGAGCCCTAATCCTCACTCCCCTTCTGCCATGTAGGGATAAGCGGTTTCCGCTGCCCACCTGGTTGGTTGGTTTTTTTCAAAGTGTTTCACTCAATCTGATCATTTGGGCGTTTTGTCAGAACCAATTAGTTACATTAGTTTTTTAGTTTTAGTTTTGTTTTGGTAATGTCCATCCCCTGGTCAGCTTACCTCAAATAAATACCAAAACTTTCTGGCGTATTCTTCACCACCTTGATGCTTGGGTAGTTGTTTCCGCTGGTGTGTAGTACACCAAAATAAAACCAATAGTCAGAGAATTCAATTTTTGTAGTTTTGAATTTATGAATTTGATGTAGGAAAATTTATGGTGCGAGTATTAGGTCTAACTATGACATAGAGATAAGTGCACCATTGTGTACATTTGGGCGTGTAAGGTTTTGTAGTAGAGGTGACTTTTCAGGTAGCGGATCATATAGTCCCATGGTGGTTTTTAGCACTCAAAGTTCCACTTGCCCTTGTGGTGTCTCCGCTGTGTATGGCCATCAGTCAGTATCTGGGTTAATCTAGCAGTTAATGTCTCCCATGACAAAAGCAATTGCTGGAAGATGGAGTTATGTTAGAGCTGTTAACTCACGTTGGCCCGGTGCACAGATTGGTGCATACACACTGGCTATTGTGTGCACTTCTTTGTGCCATGAGAAGGTAATGGCTAGTACATGGCCATCCAGGATCGAGTTTTATTAATAAAGTTAAAGTTTTTGTTCACAAGTTCTATCACCTCATAGTGCTGTGACCAAAATCAATATGTTGGGAGGAGCATGTTTTCCCATGCCTCCTCCTTTCCCTGTGGACAGTGGGTTTCCTGAACCGCCAGGATATCCACAGGTGGGTTTCACAGGAGACTCAACTTCTTGGCCTGGGACGTTAAAGCCATGAGTATCACTATGTTCAGCATCCCTATCTCTACTGAGATGCCCAATGCACCTCAGGAGCGGTTAGCAGGGCCACCCAGCCCTACTCCCTCGCTCTCATTGATCTCCATTGCACCTCTGCTGCAGAGAGAATAACCATGAGTAGGAGTTGGAATGTATTATGCCCCTTTCGTTACTGCTTTTTTTGCTCCTCTCTTGCCTTTGTTAATTTTCAATTTTTCATTGCATTGCACTTGTGTGCTCTTATCAGCCACAGTTTTCCTATTGTGCGTTCTATTTGTTTATTTTCATTCCTGATTGAGTTATGCTACAAAATTTCAGAGGGTGTGCTGAACCCCATCTTTGCTGAATTTATTTCCTAATCAGGTTTCACCAAATCCAATCTGTTTGAATTGGCTGTTTGGTTTTCCTTGGAATATGTTTAGCTCATAGTTTTAAGTTCATCCTTGTCTTTCTGAATCTGTTCTTGTGAGATGGATGAAAAATACAATGCCTTTCCTTGGCCGTGGCCAGCTTGAAAGCTTGTTTGACCATTTTTTGTTATTTTGGGTTAAATTAGATAATTTATTTTATATTGCCCATATTCTCCCCAGTTGAATGCTTGTGTGGTGTTTGTGATTTTGGCATAATCTGAGTCGTCTTCACCCATTTCTTTATTTATTTGGGGAAGGTCAACCAGGGGACAAGCACTTTTGATATTTTGAGGGAACTAATAAAATTCGATAATTAAAGACACCCCTGAGGTTCAAGGCCCCTCTTGTTGTCTCCAGGATCACCAAGTTTAGGACGGTAGGGAGGGGGAGTTATGCTGGCTTATTCTTGGATGCAGCATGTGTGAAGGAAAGAATCAACCTTTAGGAACCATATGGGGAACCATGTGTTGATTGTCCTTCTGTTAAGGGGGTTATGTGTCCAAACAGCCATGTTTGAAATGTTCCAATATATGGCTGTGGAAGAGATGGATGGCTTCTTGGATTGTGGGCACTGCTCTTGTGAACGATTCCAGTACCATTGTGTGTATCGTCTATAGTGCTATTGCTACTATTAGCGCCCTGAGAGATGGGTGGATAGGTAGTCCATGTTTATGGAGAACATGTTTCTTGCTAGGCTGAATAGTTGTCCGTTATCTTGGCGGAATAGGCACATGGCCTTTTTCCATACAGCCACTGATGTTGGGCTTTGTTCTAAATGGTGGGCTAGGCTTCCATACTGACCACATAATGTACATGAGGTGTTAGTGGCATTTGACCATTCAGCTGTGCGGTATACTCTCCTCATGCACCTCCATACAAGTGCTCTTATCCTGGGTTAGAGTAGAGAGTGATGTGTTTATCTCCATACTCTTCTTTGAGTCTTCAAGTTGTAGGGTATGTCCAATGGTCCAGGTAATCTATCCTGGCTATGGCACTTGAATTTTTGCTTATTATATTGTCTGTGACTATTTGGACATAGATTTCCTGTCTATGGGATAGCCTTGAGTGTCCTTGGTTAATAGTTTGGCCATTTATGTGGATCCACCATGTCGCTCTTCTCATGGCTAAGAGTATTTGTTTGAAGTGTGCTGGAGTGCCATGTGGTCCTGAGCTAAGAGATAGGATGCCAGATAAATGATTAATGTGAGTTTGGGTGATCTGGGTTTCTTAATTAGAGTGCACGTGTGAAGTTATATCTTGCTGTTCTGGCCCAGTGTGTATCTACAAGATCTGGGCTAGTCACCTGAGATATACAGGTTCTAGTATATGGGTCGCTTGCTATACATAATTAGTTAGCCCCCATGACTCCATTCCTACTAGAGCCAAATAGGGTTTCGAGGCGTACAGGGGGGTTGTGGTTGGATCATAGCCATCCTTGTAATAGGGCGTGAATTGTGTTGAAGAAGGATGGTGAGAAAGTGATTGCATGGGCCGTGAAACATATGATTGATAGAATCATAGAGTTGGCTACCGTGACCCTTCCTGTTAGACCTGTTTGGTGTCCATGTAAGGAGGAAATTGTTTTTCTATATTTTCAGGAAGTTGATTTTCCATCATGGAGTTGGCGTAACCTCCTGCTTCTAACCATACTTTCAAGTGACGAAAAGGACCAGCTGTTGGCTTGGTGGTGAATGGAAGTTTCAGTTAGGTCGTTGTTGATTTTCGCCTCCTATGTCTGGTGAGGAGTCTTGAATTGAATTGGTTTGTTAAACCAGGGTAGATGGCGTCCAATGAGTTTGATATTTCCCCAGGAGTATGATTTCCGTTTTCTCAGTGTTAAGTGATGCGTTACTTATGGCTGAGTATTATTGTATTATTTTCTTAATTCTTCAAGCGTCCTGATTGTTGGATATGACCACCACACAATCATCATTGAAGACCATCATTTTGACTGGTGGTTTGCCCTTGAAGTTGCTTCCCTTGAGAAGTATGTTTGTATTTTGGATTAGGAGTCTAAGCTAGAATTGTAAAGTAGAGGGCTTAAGGGGTCTCCTTGTTTGATTACTTTCTGTGGGATGACTGGGTTGGTTAAGAAGCCTGTTCCCCACACAGCCATGGAAGCAGACACTGTGAACAACATCACCCAGTTTATGGATCTATTTGTGAGCTTGAATTTCTGTAGGTTGACCCTAAGATAGGTCCAGTTCACCCTGTCATATGCCTTTTGTTGGTCTAAAAAGACAAGTGCTCCAGAGGTTTTGGATTGGCAGACATTTGCAACTGTGTGTATGTTGTCCCTTATGTATCTTCTTGGAACAAATCCATATTGTGATGGGGATATTGCATTGGTTGCAATTTCTCCTAGTTGTTTGGCCATAATTTTTGTGAAAACTTTGTATCTGTGTTGGTTAGGGAAATTGGGCGCCAGTTGGAGAGGTCTAATCTGTCTCCTTTTTGAATAAAGTGACCGTGTAGGCTTCTTTGCCTCCAGGTAGAAGGCATGTTTCCATAGTACACTTGTTCATTGAATCTAGAAGAATGTTAGAAATCTTAGTAAAATATTTTATGTAAAATTCATAGGGAATCCCATCAGGTCCAGGGCATTTCCCTCTTGGTGCACCGCGTACTACTTCCCATAATTCCTCGCGCAATATTAAGTTGATTAAATTGTTATTTTGGGCCACAATATCGATATGTGCACCACTAAGAAATTTTTGATTTTTTCTAGTTTTGACTGGCTCAGATTTATACAATTTTATATAAAATCTGTGCACTTCAGTCACAACTTCTTTGGGTGTTTCTGCTATGGGTTTGTCCAGTCAATGGACCTGTGTGCAAGCTATCATATTTTTCTGGGAATGGAATTGGCGGAAAAAGTAGCTCAAGTAAGTTTTTCCGTCACTTATGTTTTTCTTTTAAATTGAACTCCAACTCAGTGTTGGTGTTCAAAAATCAGGGTGTTTAGCTGAGCAGAAACCTTTAACCATTTGCGACCCCATCCATGGCTGTATCCCATGCTTGGTACATTGTTTTATAAATAGTCAATTTCAGCCAAGGTGTGATTGATAATGGCTGAAACTGCCCTGTGTCTTCTGGACGATGTATGTATAATTTGTTGTGTTATTAATCTTTTGAAGTTTTCCCAGGTGGTTAGTGGGTCTGAGCAAAGGGTGTTTGAAAATCCTGGGTTGAGGATAATTCTTCCATCCAGGATTGAAATTCCAAGACAGGTAAACTTTCTGGGCTTATTCTGCACCATCTGGGTGCTTGGGTACTTGGTTCCACCGGTTTGTAATACACTGAAACAAGCTGATGGTCAGAAAATTCGATTTTTGTAGTTTTAAATTTTTGAATTTGGTGACAGAAAATTATTGGTGCGAGTATTAGGTCTATCCTAGACATAGAGACAAGTGTACCATTGTGAACATGTGGGCGTGTCATGTTTTGTAGCAGGGGTAGCCTTTTTGGTAGCGGATCATATAGTACCAGGGTGGCCTTTAGTACGCGGAATTCCACTTGCCCTTGTGGTCTCTCCATTGTGTATGGCCATCGGTCTATATCTGGGTTAATCCAGAAGTTCTGTCTCCCATTATGAAAGAATTTGCTGGTAGATTTAGTTATATTAGGGCTGTTGGAAATTCTCTTCAATCATTTGCACTGTTTGGGGCATACACACTGGCTATTGTGTGCACTTTGGTGTGCCATGAGAAGGTTACAGCAAGTATGCAGCCATCCAGGAACAAATTTTTATTGATAAATTTAAAGGTTTGGTTCGCGTGTACTATCACCCCACAGCGTTGAAACCAAAATGACATTGTTGGGAAAAGTATCTCTCCCATACCTCCTCCTCTACCTGTGAACAGTGGGTTTCCTGCACTGCCAGGATATCCAAAGGTGGGTTTCATAGGAGGCTCAACTTCTTGGCCTGGAACATTAAGGCCTTGAGTCCCGCTATGTTCAGCGTCCCTATCTACTGAGACGCCCAATGCGACTCAGGAGCAGTTAGCAGGGCCCCCCAGCCTTACTCCCTCGCTCACATTATTCTCCAATATACCTCTGCTGCGAAGAGCATAGCCATGAGTAGGAGTTGGGGTGTATACTGCCCCTTTTGTTACCGCTGTTTTTGCTCCTCTCTTGGCTTTGCTTGGTTTCAATTTATCATCGTGGTGCACTTGTTTGCTTTTATTGGCCAC
Source organism: Massospora cicadina (assembly GCA_022478985.1). NCBI lineage: Eukaryota > Fungi > Entomophthoromycota > Entomophthoromycetes > Entomophthorales > Entomophthoraceae > Massospora > Massospora cicadina. Next base: position 31,433 of record JAKSZP010004604.1, read on the forward strand.
TTTATTTTCTTGCACATTCCATTTGTTGATTTTCCATCCCAATTGGGTTAAATTCCACAATTTTGGCGGGTGCGCTGAACCCAAGTTTTGCTGCATTCATTTCCAAATTGGATTCCACTGAATTCAATCTATTCAGATTGGGTGTTTGTTTTTCCATGGGATCTGATTGGCTCATTGACTTTAATTCATCATTGTCTTCCTGGATCTGCTCTGGCGATATGGATGATTCCGCCAAGGCATTTGTCTTGGCCGCGGCCAGCTTGTGAGCTTGTTTGGCCATTTTTCATTCTTTCTGGAAAATAGGGTCAATTATTTATATTGCCCGTGTTCTCCCCAGTTGAAAGCTTGTGTAGTATCTGTGATTTTGGCGTACTCTGAGTCGTCTTTGCCCATTTCCTCCTCACAGAATTCCATTTCTCTAAGGCCTACTTTTATGGGGCAAGCGTGAATCTTGTGCCCAAAGGCCTGGCAGTGGTTGCATATGGGTGGTGCGCTTTCCATTGTTGTGCAAAACAGCTGAAATTTTTTCCCATCAATGGTGAAGGATACTATGAGGGATTTTTGTAATATTCTCTACTACATCCTGGTTTGGGGAAATAATTTCTATTGCCTTCCCAGTGCCAAGGGTTGGCATCAGCTGGAATCTTTGCATCACGAATTGTTTGATTTCTCTGTAGGCTTCTAAGCCTTCTTGGAGATGCCTTGCAACTACTGTGCGCGCCAGTGTGGTAAGAAGATAATAAAAATTATAAAAATGTCTTTTGATTCAGTCCAATGGGTGCGTTTGGTTGGTACCAAATGCTGTCAGTTGGGAAGGTCAAGTACTACTCTGACCTTCGCTGCTTCGTTTGCTTCTTCCGTGGTTTCAAACCCAAGATCTACCCAACCTCTGCAAATAGTATGGGTTGTTAAGTACACCATGTGCGGGAAAAATTTATGTTGGGCTTCGCCAAACTTTTCCCACATTGTTGGTGTTTCTACGCCTAGGAAAACTTGTATCCCGTGTTCCACCAATGACAGTGGTTGTGATTGGGATACTTCCATATAACTGCAGTATTTTACCAAAAAATTAATGAAACCTGCAGGGGGCGCCACCTCAGGTTTTTTATTTATACTGAAATTTTTGTTTGTACCTGTGCGCTTGGTACCTTTGGGCAGTGCAGGTCTGGGTCCACTGCCCTTTACCGCATCCGCCCAGCTCTTTTCTTTATTATTCATACTCATCTCACCTGGTATTGATTATCAAATTGTGCTGTTTAAATCAAATTGTATTAATAAAAGTGATAGAAGTTGGAAATAAGAGTTTTGTCTTCACCCATTTCTTCCTCACATAATTGAACTCTCTTAGGACTTCTTTTATGGAACAAGCGTGAATTTTATGACCAAAAGCCTAGCAAGTGGTTGCATATGGGGGGCACTCTCTACTGTTGCGTGGAACAGTTGGGATTTTTTCCCATCAATAGTAAAGGATGTGATGTGGGGTATTTTTTAATATTCTCCTCTATATCCTGGTTTGAAAAATATTGTGATTCCCTTCCTAGTGCTAAGGGCTGGCATCAGCTGGAATCTCTGCATTTCAATTTGTTTAATTTCTCCATAGGCTTCCAAGCCTTCACGGAGATGTCATCCAACTACTGTGTGCGCCAGTGCAGTCATAAGGTAGTCAAAATTTTTAAAAATAATCTTTGGATTCTGTCCAATGTGTGCATTTGGTCAATACCAAATGCTGATCATCAGGAAGGTCAAATACCACTCTTACCTTCTCTGCTTCATTTTCTTCTTCTGCTGTTTTGAACCCAAGATCTACCCATCCTTTGCAGATAGTATGTGTTGTTAATTACACCATGTGCAGGAAAAATTTAATTGAGACTTCGCCAAACTTCTTCCACATTGTTGGTGTTTCTACACCCAGGAATACTCATATCCCATGTTTCACGATGACAGTGGTTGTGATTGGGATACTTCCATGTAACTGAAATATTTTACAAAAAAATTCGTGAAACCTGCAAGGTGTGCCACCTCAGGTTTTTTGTTTTTACTGATTTTATATTTGTTCCTGTGCGCTTGGTACCTTTGGGCGGTACAGATCTAGGTCCACTGCCCTTTAAAACGTTCACCCAATTCTTTAATTTACTCATGCTCATCTCACCTGGTAGTGATTATCAAATTGTACTGTTTGAATCAAATAATATTACTAAAAGTGATAATAATCAGAAAGAAAAGCTTACCTTTAGTATGTATAAAAATAGTTTCTTATAAGAAATAATACTCTCACATTATCATTAAATAAGCTAGTTAAAATCATTATACAGTAAAATCTGTAGGGCCTATCTCTTATCTGATCTAAATCATTCTCTTTTTAGAAGTATTTTAACATTATATGGTTGTGTTACAATTTTATATTTTATACACATATCTCAATAATACAATTCACATCTATTTTTCACTAAGATTTTTATTTATATGATGATACCTAAGAAACTACCCAGTTATAAAATTTTATTTTCCACTTGCTCTCACTTTGAGTGAAATTTTATATAAAAGAATTTATTTTAACACTGCCATCTGGCCACGCCCATTTTCCTAGAAATGTCCGCAGATCTGCCACCTGCTGCTCCAATGTGGTGTAGCGGTGCTCCACCACGTGGTGTTTTCACCCTGCAGGCAAACATGTTTGCATTGGGTTGAATAGCCTGTCATTTTCTTCTGGCCATTTTGTCCCCCCATGGGACTTAGTGCTCCACCTGAAATACATCCAACCTTCTTGCCCCCATCCTCTTGCCCTCCCTCACTCCACTATCCAATTTTGCCTATGAGTCGACTATGGGTATTTATTACCATATGCTGACAAAAAATTATTAGATTTGCCACCACTACATTTGTGCCAGCTAGTAATATCAATTCTCACCCATTTAAGGGCTATTTTTATATAGGCTTCCAGTCAGAAGAGGACTTGCAGCAGTGGCTTTAGCTCCTTTTATTTATAAAAATATTCCCATCCCTACTACCCATACTCTCCTTCCTTCAGACATCACATTGTTGGTGTCACTTGCATCACTCCCATCTCACCTCCCTCCCCAGATTTTATATTATCAATTGATGGTGGGGCTTCTGGCTTTTGGGACACAGCTCTACCTTGTCCTCACCATTCCTTCTGGTGAAGAGCGCCTTGCTACACCTCATGCCACTGTCACCATAATCCCACACCACCCTGCCTTAGCCCAAAAGATCCCCCATGCTCATATCGCCGTGGTGCCAGAGCATATTTTGGGATCAGGTGGATAATGGTGACTAAACTTGTCCTCTCTGTTTTGGACTAGAGCATTCAAAAAAATCCAGCACCAAGCCACTTCCTCTGGTGCGGCTTCTGAGCCATATTCAGCAGATTCCAAATAGGGTGTTTTGTTACCTCCTACTACTCAACATTCTCATTTAATGGTCCAGAGTAGAAAATTGGCCCCAACAAAATCATCCGCCCACATTAACCCACCCAATTTCACCCAAGCCAATCAGAGTTATGCCTGAACCACTATTCACACCCAAGCAGCCCATTCAACTCCTACCAACCCAAATTCTTTATCCACAATTCTTGGGAGCCAAAATCCATAGGACCTATTAGCTGATAATATTTAATCAGTTAATGTTATCACAAATGAGAAATCCAGTAAATTTCTTGGCCAACTTAATTATGTTTGGGCCAAATTTTACAATTCTGATTTTGACAAAATCCCACCCCCAAGTTATTTTTATCCTAAACCCAATGCTATCCCCTACCAAAGTGACCACTAGCTCACTTTAGCAGCGTGGCCTCACCCCATTGCCCAAACACCTGCAAAGTAGTGGCACAATCTATTTCTGAATACCATGAAGGGCTGACCACACTCAACTTCCCCCCTGATTTACCTGAAGCAGAATGAAATGAAGTCAAAAAATTTGTATAATGATGCCAAAGACGCTGTTGGGATTCAACCCACTTCCACTCAGCCCCACTCTAATTTCCCTACCTCCAATACCTCTCCAAAATTTCCTCTCACCTCAATGGAGCATTATTTTCCATCGCCTAATCAACCTGTCAAAGGAAAGCCTGCCATCAAATCATCCCTGATCAACGTCAGGGTGCTGAAGATCTTGCCAGTAGAGGACGTCGTTACCCTGAAAGAACTAGGACGAAAACACAGCCTATAAATATCCATTCCTTTGACTAAATATATTTACGTTTTTACCTCTAGTTCATTCTTGATTCTACTTATTACTAGAGCCTCTGTTTACAAGCTCCTATTAGGCCATAAACTTCACAATCACCAGTTTTATTACAATAGGTCCTTTTCACATATTGCAAAACTCATAGCAGCTTACTGGCCCTACGTTTAGGTATCCTGGCTCTCCCCTGCTGTCTACTCTCTGCGGGGCATTTTATCCCATCCATTTTGGTACGCTTCAGAGGAATTGTTACCCTCAGCTACCCTATTACAACAAAATAGTTGTTGCTCCCTGCCAAGTACTCTCCCAAGCTACCTGGTGAAAAAATAATTTACAATGGATGATTCCCTCCAAGACACTACTTGGCCACTTGCTAAAATATCTAGCGTCACTCAATGGGGAACTTCCAATGAAAACTGCGACCCTGAGAAAAAAAATCCAATCTTATGCAATCCCATGCTATGCTTGATATTTCTATTCCAACCCTTGAACCCCAGACCTATTGTTTTCAGCCTACAGGTGTTGCTGATATTATTAATCGATTACTTTATGTGCTCTTTTCCCCAGAGATCGCTTCCATCATACCCAAGCCTGCACCATTCATAATAATATGTGAGCTTTATATGAATCTGCCACCTTACCCAGCACCAAATTTAGGAGTATCTTTCATGGAGCGATATTTGTGACAGTTTGCGCACACAGCCATTTACCATTTAGTTCAAATGATGGGAATCAACCATCAGGGAAACTTAACAGTTTATATTGTCCCAAAAGTTACACTCCTATCTTTTAGAATTCTACAACTTGGTTTCTTTGGTTGTAAGGGACAACTGTGAGGCCATTATTGAAATTACAACCAACTTATCTCTATTCAAAATTAACTCTCCCAACTGGACGTAGGAGTGGCTATCCTGCTTCTCAAGGAAGTAGCTACCCAATTTACTGAGACCACCACGATTATTGAGAGTCAATTGCAACAAGCTTTTACCAATCTTGCCAGCCAACTTAATGCTTTTACCAAACTTAAGAACGAATGAATTAGATTGAATCAGCAATCCAACCAGCGTTTCATATCTCAGGCGTGCCCAAAATCCCAGGGACTCCTAGTCCTGTGGGTCCCCCAGGCCCCAGGGGAGCGGGGATCAGCTGGCCCCACAGGGGTGATGGGGCCAACTGGTCATGATGAAGGTGAAGGGCCACATGGGCCAACTGGATCCCCTGGCTATGGGCATCCTGGTCCTCGTGGGGCCCCCTGGGCCTCCAGGCCCTCCTGGTCTGACTGTGCATTTACCTTCCCTTCCAGAGTATCCTTCCTTAAATAGCCGCCTTCTTACTCTCAAACATGACCTTGAAAATATTGCTCAAAGCTGTTGGCTATATTGCTCTGGAGGACCTGTTGATCCAAATCTTACTGTTGATGCAATTAAGGAAGGGTAAGACAACACTTACCATCTTTACGATTCTCTCACTGCCAATTTAAATCATCAAAAAGAAAAAATTATTAGGTTGGAGCAAGACAATTATGAGCTCCGATCCTTAATTCAAAATCAAGGCATCAAAATGAAATTGTTATAAACCGAATTTCAACATAAAGCATTTACCAATTCCTTAATTTCCCAAATTGTGGCTCAACAAGATGATCTGAACAATTTTTGCCAACAAGCTGATTTAAATCGAAATCCTGTGCCTCCTTCTGAATCAGAGCTATATGAAATTAATCAAATTAGCCCAGTGGGCATTAATGTTATTTCAGCTCCCATGAGAACTACGTTTAAACCTTCTTATAAAGACAAGTTCACCCCAGGGTAAGGAAGTATTGCTTCATTTCTATATATTTTTGAGAACTCGATGGAGGAAACTCCTGATCAAAGAAAAAAGTTAAATAATTACCCTCTTGCTTTAGTAGATCTGCTCAAGAAATTATGGTACCCCACCTCATGCAATGTAGCACTTGGGCTGGAGTGAAGGCCGCGCTTACAAAAGAATTTGGCAGTGATCTCACCTTGGCAAATCAGAAGCAGGCCTTTATGAGTATTGAGTTAAGATGTGGCGAATCCTCCACAGAGTTTGCTGCTCAATTCTACGCTGAGGCTCAAACGTTGGTAACTAATAACTGCCTCACACTTGATGATGATGTTGTTGCCATTTTGTCTGCTTTAGAGTTTAACCCTCAGCTCCATCTTCACATGACTTCAGTGAAACGAAACTTTAATTCTATTTTAGATGTTAAGTAAGCCCTTCTTGAAATTTCCGCTTCTGTAGATACTGGCGCTCCTCTTTACACTTCATACTCACATCATCAAATTCATGTGGTAAACAACAATGAATCTTGAAAAAAGCGAGCTCAATTTAACTGCACCTATTGTGGCCATCAAAACCACACCATACAGCATTGTTGGACGAAAATGACAGAAGAAAAAGAGGAGTCAGCATAAGGAGAGAGGCTCCCTATGCTGACGACCTTACAGCGCACCAAAAACAATTAGTTCATACCATTTCCGCTGACTTTGTTGTCCCTAGTGCTTCTGAAGAGGAAACCCCTATTGAAACTTCCATTGATAATAAACCCAGCGATATTTCTTCTTATCCTCTTTCTAAGCTGGCCCCTATAGCTATATATACTATCCCAGCCCAGTGGGGAGTGACGGTAACCCATATTGAAGCGGTGATCCACAAGGTGAAGGTTCTCACTATTGTCAACTCTGTCTTCGATTAACATCATTTCTTCTTGACTAATCAGAAAAGATAAGATTAAGTCTGATCTTAACCTTTCATCAGAATATGGGACAGCCGGTAATGCATATGCTCAAGCTATAGGTGCTTACTCCCATTTGCCCCTAAAACTAGGGGGCCTACAGCTCTCTTTCCCTGCTGTAGCTCTGGATAATAATATCTATGACCTCCTATTGGGTACTGGTTTTATTATGGAACATGCTGCTATTATTAAATTTAAAATAATTTTTTATTTCTATATTAGGATACTGTGTCCCATTAATACTAACTTCTGCTCTCATGGAAAAAGGGAAGCAGAAGTTGAGGATGTGCCTGCTTGAGTCTCCTGCTTCAGTTGAGTATTTAGGATATTGTGTGTTGGGGTCCAAAGTTAAGTTGCCACCTCCCATGGTTGAGGCTGAGGAGGGGACGCTTTTACATTCTCCCCAATTCCTTACCATACCTCCGCAAGCCCAAATCCTGGGTGACACCGGGATCTAGTTGGTTCCCCCTCCTGATCACTTGCTCGAGATTTCTAGTTTACCTAAACCCTCCATATTAGAAGCTCTCCCCTGTCCAGTGGTTTTAGATCCCGCTTACCAAGGCACCGTCACTGTTCTTCTAGCCAACCTCTCCCAGTCTCCTAAAGTCTTTGAGCTGAATCAACCTATTACTTATGTCCGCCTCTTGCCTTATGATAAGGTGATGGAGGATCATGTCATTGGGACCCTTCATAGATTTGGTTTATAGGAGCCACCCGTCATTGCTGCAGTGCCCATATAAAATGTTTCTGATTTGTCTGCTGAGCAAAAAGTGGCTAACAAAGCTTTGATTGACGAGTATTTGAAGATTTTCTCCTCTGGCCCTCATGATTACGACCATATGCAAGGCGTACAACACCAGGTCAATATTGGAGATGCTGCTCCTTTTCGCTCTCAACCCTATAGAAAATCAAAAAATAAAGAAACCCAGGTTACCCTTGAACTAAAGCAATTGCTTGATTCTTCCTCCTTCAACCATCGTGTAGTCCCTGGTCCTCCCCTCTCCTGCTGATTAAGAAGAAGGACAGGAGCCATTGTGTTGTTATGGAATGTCAACAATTAAATTCCATTACAGGTAAGAACAGCTACCCTTTAACACACATTGACCACTCCTTGTGATCCTAATCAGGCTCCTAATATTTTCTTGTGATGAACATGTCCAGCGGCTACTGGCAGATTGATCTTTCCACTGATAATCGTGCCAAGTGTGCCACCATCTCCTATGAGGGTTGTTTGAGCCCACCCGTATGCCACAAGGGTTATGCAATGCCCCTGCCACATTCCAACGGGCTATAGAACAGTTTTTTGGGGACCTATAACTCATGTGTGTGTTAGTATACCTTGATGATGTCACTGTCTTCTCAAAAAAATTTAATGCACATCTCAATCATTCTTGACAAGTATTTCAGTGGCTACAGGAGTCCTCTTGAAACTAAAACCTTCTAAATGTAAATTCTTTGAACGAGAAATGAAATTTTTAGGCACAAGGTGACGTGGCAAGGTATCCTACCCATCCCAGATAAGGTCTTTTCCATTAAACGCATTCCCGCTTAAAAGAATTTACAAAACATAAAAGTCTTTCTGGGAGTGGTGGGCTACTACCTCCAGTTTATCTCCCACTTCGCTGACTTTGCTGAGCCCTTAGTTGAACTCCTACGCAAAAATGTGCCATTATTTTGAGGCCCTGAACAGCAACAGTCCTTCGATTCCCTATGCACTGCCTTGTCATCAGCCCCATCTTGATACATCCTAACTTTGAGTAACATTTTTTCTCTTCACTGATGCCAGTGACACCGCTGTAGGCGCTATCCTTTTCCAGTTAGACAAAGACCAAGTTGACCACCCAGTTGCTTATTTTAGCAAGACGTAAACTAGGGCAAAGCAGAATTATTCAGTAACTGAACGTGAGTGCCTGGCAGTTTTACTTGCTATAAAACACTTCCAACCCTATTTGTATGGTAAATATTATAAAATTGTTACAGACCATTCCTCCCTCTGCTGGCTTTGTCAAATGAAAGATCCTGATAGGAGGTTAGCTCGCTGTGCCCTCAGGCTCCAAAATTATGTTTTCCTATAGTTCACAGAGCCGGCGCCATTCATCAAGATGCAGATGGGCTATTCCGCCTCCATATTTTACATGTAACTATTACCAAAGAGGATCGGCTTTTTGAGCTTCTCCCTCACCCTAGGTTGTGGCCTCAAGGATCTCCAGACGTTTAAGCCCAATTAAAGAAGATGACTGATAACACTAAAGTTGTCAATGACGTTTTGGTAAAACAGGTTGGCTTCTCTTTTCTTCCCTATCTCCGCCCTTCACTTCATACTGAAACTGTCATGGAAGCCCATAAAACCCTTGGGCATGGGGATATAAAGAAAACTCACGAGTGGTTAAAAACCAAATGCTATTGGGAGATTATGGATGAGTCAATTCATGATGTTTTGATAAGCTGCTTAACTTACCATTCCCAGGACAAGTTTATTCCTTGCTTTAAATTCGAGCTTGTAGCCTCTGAGCCCCTTTTGATACTGTTAGCATTGATGTTGCGGGGGCTTACCAATGGCTGTCTATGGCCATCGCTATATTATCCTAGCCATTGATCACCTAACAAAGTATGTTGAGGCCACTTCAGTCCCTAATGCTACTGCTAGAGCTACTGCCTCTTCCTTTACCAACAAGTATTACCCCATCAAGGTTGCCTGCCGGTACTTTTATTTGACAATGGCACAAATTTTATCCCTTATATAGTACAGGAATTAACTTCTTTGCTAGGTATAAAGCACCTCTTCACTACATCATACCACCCGCCACCAATGGCGCAGTAGAGTGTGCTAATAGTACTTTAATTTTCATTTCATGAAAGTTAGCCGCTTCAGACCCTGTGCATTGGAATGTTTTTCTCCCTAGCGCCTTATTGTCCTAATGAATTAAGCTATTAAAGGATGTTAAGATGTCCCCTTTCCAATCCCTATATGGGCGAGAGCCGCTTCTGCCTTCCATTCTTCATCCTATCATTGAATCAGCTAATATAAGCAATGTAGAGCTTACCCTGTGATGGCTAACTGATGAGATCATACGTCTCCAAGCTTTGGCTAATGAATCTATAAAAACTACCAATTTTAGAGAAGGGTTTCAAGCCAATGAGCGCCAAGCTGCGCATTCCTGAGTACTCTTTAGGGGGTTTAGTCTTGTTCTACCACCATCGCCCAGGGGGCAGGAACCACAAGCTTGCCACCACTTGGTCTGGTCCTTATTGGGTGATACATCATATAGGGCCTGAATACTCTATTGCTGCTACTAGTACTGGCACTGTATTTAATTGCGTCCATAGTCATTTTTTGTGCAAGTACCAACCCCCTGGCAAGATATTGAGGGGGTGTTGTTGAGATTCAACCAGCTTCCAATCATCCCCACTCTAATTTAAATACCTCTCATACCTCTCCAAAATTTCCTCTCACCTCAATAAAGCATTATTTTCCATCACCTAATCAACTTTTCAAAGGAAATTATACCGTCAAATCCCCTTGATCAACTTCAGGGTGCTGAAGATCTTGCCGGTAGAGGACGTCGTTACCCTGAAAGAACTAGGATGAAAACACTGCCTATAATTACCTGCTCCTTTCACTAAATATAGTTACATTTTTTACCTCTAGTTCGTTCTTGATTTTACCTATTTAAAGAGCCTCTGTTTAATAAGCTCCTCTCTGGCCATCAACTTCACGATCACCAGTTTTAATACAATAGGTCCTTTTCACCTATTGCAAAACTCATAGCAGCTTAATTGCCCTACGTTTAGGATTCCTGGCTCTCCCCGCTGTCTACTCTCTGCAGGGCATTTTATCCCATCCTTTTTGTTACACTTCAGAGTAACTATTACCCTCAGCTTCCCTATCCTGACAGCTGCGGTCATGCATGTGGCACAACTAGCAGATTTTGACCCATCTGCCAAAATCACCCAGCAAGTTTAACCAATTTTGTTCAACTCCCTGAAGCCCAAAAATCAACCTGAATATCATCTAGTGGAGCAAGTTGAAGCTAGCCTTTAAGCTGATCTTGAAGAAGAAAACCAATTTTTAACCGCCATCCACCCCCACCATGCTGATTCCCCAACACCTTGGCTCTGCGTTTTTGTCCGTTTCTACAGCTATAGTGATTATGTCATGAAAAATATGTCTGTAGAAGAGCTTCCTGACCTCCTCACCCTCTGCCATGGTAGGTAGCGGTATTCTTATCCTCACCTGGTTAGAGGTTTTAGTTTTGTTTTTTTTTTGTTATATTTGTTATATTTGTTCAGTTGTTCAGTTCTTTTGCACATTAATAATTAAAATTGTACATCCCTTGATCAGTGTACCTCAAATAAAATTTAATTAAAAAACTACCTGGTTGGTACAATCAGCATACTAGTGTAAGGGTCCCACCTATGGCCATTAATTGATAGAGCTTTACACCATTTATAATCCAAAAAATATCAATCCATGGTCTTTACCTCTTATCAAAATCATGGGATTGGCTATGCCCTCAATGAGGGATGGATGGCTGTTAGCCCTCGCAGGCTGAGCTCCTCACAACTGTAAAACTTTACCAAACTCAGACCCCTTATTATAATATAGCGTACTGAATATTATTTAAGTAGATTCAAGTATATCTTCAGTGGACTATGAGACCTGATTATGGTACTTGGCTGAATAGAGCTCCTAAATGTAAATGGAATGGCCATCATAGGTCTAAAGAGAACCCCTAAATAAATAAATCAGTCATCTTAGGCTTCTATGCTGAAAATAAATCCTTTCTAAGGCTGCATTAAGGGATAATAAAAAAGATTTTTAGCTAAAAAAGTAAAAACCGAGCTTACAATTTAGGCACTGATTGACAAGGTTGTTAAAATAATTTTTTAAATAAAATGAAATTTAAAGCACTGTAGAATATTGCCAGATTGACTATGAGATTTATATAAAATGGCCCTTAACTTAGTAATCACTATAAATTACCAAGTCCTCACCCTAAATGAAAATATAAATATCTAGCACACTACCAATGATAGGGTACTGGGTTAAATTTTGTTTTAACACTTTATATAAAACTTACATCCAAGTCTATATTCTTTATTTTTAACCTTTTAACTATTCCACCCCATTGAAAAAGCATACTTTAGACTATGTAGGGGGCCCATTCATTTGTCTCATTAACTAGTGGGCAACTTTTTGTTCATTTCTCTAACTGTTACCATCATCATATGCACTCAAAAGTTCAGTAAGCACATCAGCCTTAGATTGCTTAACTTGGGAGGCAGTCTTGCTCTAAGTTATTCTGTTCCACACAGATTAGACACCAGCCAACCTCTGGACGGGACATGGCATTCCTCATTGTATAAATCTTCTTCTAATGCTACCTGATGTAGCATCGCTTGTTCATTAGTACTGTTCATCTCTCTTTAAGTTTAATTTTTTTGTTTTTTGTAAAAATATTTTGATACATTATCCTAACATAAGACTCAATGGAACCTTGATCAACTACTTCCTTGGTATTCTTGTTAATCCAAGGTGTTTCCCTTATCTTGTGTCCTCAACTTGAGCAATAAACATACTGGTTACTATGTGTTCTTTTCAATTCTTTAAATCCGGAATAGTTACTAGCAATCTTTTCACCTTACCCCAAATTCAAGGGTAAAACAAGTACAATTAATATTCTATTGTAACGCATTAATTAGAGTAAAATAAGATTTTGAAAACTGCAGAAAAAAATCTTTTTATAAAAATAAATTGATTTGAAAGTAAAAGGCAATGGAATTTAGCAATATTGCAGGGGCTTCATGAACCCCTGGCAAGTCTATTCTTGATCTTAGCCTTGGTGGCGGCATTCATTTTGTTCAATTCTTCAATCTGCTGCTCCATCTCATGGTGGACATCCCTGCTCAAGGATGTTTAAAAACCCAATTTCTCAATGCCTGCTTCTGGGTCTGGGGCAACAGTACCTCTTCAGTAATTACTTTGCTGCCCAATTTGTTAATATGCTGATTTTCTTGGGATTCAATTGATGGCAATACTTTGATGCGCCTCACTTCAGGGTTTCTACCAACTCTTGAAATTGGCTGAATTCCTTTTTAAGTATTATTATGACAGATGGTTTGATTGCTTCCAATAGTTTAACTGATCTTGGTCATATCTTTTGCAATGGCTAAACATAAATTATTTTGGGCCTTTGAAGTTAAAAAAGTTCAAATATTATATTTCTCATAGCATCAGTGACATTGTCTTCATACACTCAATCCCTTTAAAAGTAATATTTAACTTAATTTTCATGACATCATCCTGAAAAAATGTTAAATCCTTGGGACGTCTTCATTTATAAATCCTTTTTAATTTCCCATATCCACAACCAAATTTGATTATATATAGGGTCTTGGTGCATTTGAGAGGCCCCTCAAAGGGTGAGAAATTACTCTCCAGTTCACATGTGGTGTCTTCCACTAAGCTTTATCTCCCAAGATGAGACTGGGGGAAGGACTCAAGTTGCAAGGCATGTACTTTGTAAAACATAATATTGGTCTTATCATCTCTATTAAATACATGGCTCCTCTCTTGGCTAGGACTGTTGTAGGGCCAGTCCAAATGGCGTGCAACTTCTCAGGATGAACTCACTAGTAAAAGTTTAAAATACGACCTTCTCTCCTATACTGAACTCTCATATCTTGGTCTGTCTCTGACTCTCGAGTTGACCCTCAAGGGG
>JAKSZP010004605.1:0-44989 GCA_022478985.1 Massospora cicadina
AATTGCTCTGTTAGATTACAAACCATTATAAAGCCTATAAATATTCCCTCTTTTCAAAATAAAAATTAGGTCAAATTATAACCTGTATTTTCATTTAATATTATCGCCCTTTTGGAGAATCCGCCCAGTGTAACTTCGAGATATAACCTGCCCCATTGGAAGTGTAATTCAAAATTTCCAGACAGAGGGTCCATGAACATTAATATCTGTGGATTTTATTGTTGACCTCCCCTGTTCAAAGGGGTTTACAGTGGTGATGGTTGTGGTCAATCACTTCAGCAAATTTTCCCTATTTATTTCCTGTGCTTCAGTGATTACATCAGAAGAAACTGCTCGCCTCTTTTTTTAGTACTAGATGGAAACTGCTCGCCTCTTCATACACCATGTGTTCTCTATGTTTGGCCTTCTTCAGGAGATCATCAGTGACTGTGGACCCCAATTTACAGTGCAGTTTTGGAATGAGCTTTTAACTATTTTAAAAAATCAGCCCTTGCCAATCCACCAAATACCATCCCCAGTCTGATGGACAAACCAAGTGGGTGAACCAAATTTTGGAACAGTATTTGTGTTGTTAAGCGTCAGCCACACAAGATACCTGGGCTGATGACCTCCCTCTCGCCCAATTTGCCTATAATAATGGTACTCACACTTCTACAGAGGTTTCTCCCTATGAAGTGACATTGAGCTATAACCCCTCTTTCTTGGTAAGTCCCTGTCTATGTCCGAAGGTCCCTGATGCTACATATCACGTTGAGTATATTTAATCTACCCAATCCTTGGTGCAAGAGCATCTCACAAAGGCTATTGACACTTATAAACGGTTTGCGGATCATATATAACTTCCTGGCCATGATATCGCGGTGGGATCATATGTTATGTTAGATACTCGCCATCTATGCATGCAGGTGCCCTCCTGGAAGTTTGAAAGCAGGTGCTTGGGTCCCCATTGGGTGGTATAAGGCTTGAGGAATTATGCTTTCTAGTTAGAACTGCCAGCTCATTGGAAACAACACCTAGTCTTCCACGTGTCCCAGTTGTCCCCATTCAAGGGGATTGTTCCCACCAAACCCAAAACAATTGTGATAGAGGATGCAGAGGAAGCTGAGGTGTAGAATATCTTGGCGTCCACAAATACCAGCGGTCAATTCAGTATCTTGTCGCATGGAAGGGGTATCCAGCTTATGAGAAAGTTTGGGTCAAGGCTCAGGATTGCACTAATTGTATAGAACTGGTCAGAGCATTTCATGAGTCCCACCTTGATGCTCCCCGTCCCCCCAAAAATGTTGCAATGGTAATGGTGATCAAACTGCCCAAGGCTCATAAAAATGTGGCCCTCGTGCAGTTTCCAGGTGGTGGTGCCCTTCCTTTGGAAAAAGGAAATGGTAATGTAAGTCAGGGGAACGTCCCCTGTGCATATATTGGTAACTTTTCCTATTTCTGAGCAAAAAGGGGCCAAAGAGGGCGGCTATAACTGTCATGAATGCTGCTGATAAGAATTAGACTGGGCTCCCAGTCTGGGTGTGTGAGCACCCAGTGGAGAGCCCAGAATGCCAAAGGCACAGCTGTCCGAGCGACTTGAAGTAGGGGAGATCTATTGGGGACGTGAGGAAAGTAAATGTTAATTAATGTACCGAAGGTCTTTAAGGCAAACCAGATGGTTGCAATGGGGGCAACTGCGAGTCTTGTGGGGGCAACCCCAAGGGTGGGAGAGGCAGGGAGGACGATAACTCCTCCAGGGTTTGCAGTTGCTTGCCTTCAGTTTTAAACAGGTGAGCTTGTGCACCAGCGAGGGGTGGCACAGGGGCTGGCGCGTGAACTGGGGTGTGGGTGGAGAGGGAAGCAGACCTGCGGTGAGTGTCAAGGCCAAGCTCCCCTTGGGTGGGGTGCTCCAGGGTCCTCAGGTGGGTGGGGCTAGCGGCAGAAAAGCCAGGTATGGGGGCTGAGTTCACAAGCACCAGGGCAGGGGCTCCCTGGCGCTGCTCCAACAGGGGAGCGTTTTTGAGGATCCCAGCGACAGAGTGAATGGATGGATTCATGTTAGATGGATATGCAAAAGTGGATGGAGAAGCGACTTTGTCATCAGGGGTGAGATGGTTTGTGGCGGATACAATATGCCACCATGTGGTGGAGTTGAGCGACTGGATAACCCAGTTGGCAAACATCGGGATGAGGATCTAGATAATGGCACATTTTTCCAGATTGATTGGTGGAATTTAAAAAAAAGGTAAGCAGATAGAGGCCGCGGCAAGGTGCTTAGGGTATTCAAGTTTTATTTGGCACAAAGCGTGGGAAGATTAGAAAATGAACTGACAACTGCCCCTTGACAGGGCAGTTGCCTTAAGTATGGGGAGAATCACATAGTGGGGATGCAGAGGGATTGGGTGATTGGGGATCAGCAAATGGGATTTGGTTGACTGGTGGGGAGGAGGGTGGGGGATGTCCAAAATCTTGGCAAAAATCAAAAAAAAACTTTTTCAGATTTTTCTGAATTTTGGGGCCAAACCAGATTAATGGTACTGATCCAGGCCCTGACCATTCAAGTTGGCCTGTTCACATGGTTCATATTCCCCAGATTTGTCCCAAGGGGCTGTGGCCTCGGTGCTGGGTTGTTCACAACCTGGTCCAAACTCTCAATCTGACTATTTGCGTGATCTGAACTTCCTGGATCCATCCCAGGGAGTTGGGGCAACTGGTCCAAGTCACTTGCAACCTGGTTCAAAACCTGAATTGTGTGCCGATCTGATTTTTGGCCCTGGCCAGTCTGGACCAGCTCCTACAGCCTGGAATTTGCAGACAAGGCCCTGACACTAGTACTGGCTATTTCCTCAAAATTTTGCCATGTTTTCCCTGGTGAGTGATGGGTCCCAGGGGCCTGCCCATGGCCCCTGGCTTGCATAATCTCCTGGCAGGCCCCCTCTATTAGTCTTACCAGGGTTGAATGGGAGGGAGGGGAGAAACTTGGTTGTCTGTAGAGGGAAGGGCAGTCACCCAGCGCTCATCTACCACATGCGCCAAGTTGCTCAACTGCGACAGGGGGTCCACTTGGGCTTTTGGATCCCTTTTTGTCCAAAAGGGGTGTTGCTCCCTATCCAGTTGCAGGGGCTGGTCCCCTGGATTTATACTACCCTTTCCTTTTTTGACAGGGAGGAGGCCCCCACCTGGGGCATGGACCAAGGCATAGTTCTTGTGCCTCTCTGGGAGTTTTATGGCCAGGATGGCCGCGATCTTCTGGGGGGATGGGGGCTGCCGGGGGGAGGTGTGGAATTCCTCTATCAGGTCCTTGCAATTTGTGCAATCGTTTACACTCACCCAGCTGTTCTTATAAGAGGGGTAGCCTTTCCAGGCAACCAGGTATTGAACGGATCTGTGGTACCTCCGGGAAGCCAGGATAGCCTCCACCTCCACTTCCTGGGATTCCCCATTGAGGATTGGCTCTGGTGATGTGGGCTTACCCCTTTGAAGGGTGTTAGGAGGGACGTATGGAAGACACTATGCTTCTTCCAATGAGCGGGCAGCTTAAAACGGTAGGCTCCATTGCCTAAGTCTTTCTTGACCTCGAAGGGATGAGAGCATTTGGCTGCAAGTTTTTGGGTGGGGGCTTTTAAGGAAAGATGTGGGTGTTCAGCATGATGAGGGAGCTGACTTCGATCTCATGTCTGGGGAGGCGCTTCCAGTCAGCAAGCTTTTTGTAGTCTTTAATGGACTTTTAAATATTCACAAACCAGGTCATGTGTCTTGTGGAGTGCACACACGCGGTCTTCGGCTGCAGGGACTGCTGAGGAG
Organism: Massospora cicadina; assembly: GCA_022478985.1. Lineage (NCBI taxonomy): Eukaryota > Fungi > Entomophthoromycota > Entomophthoromycetes > Entomophthorales > Entomophthoraceae > Massospora > Massospora cicadina. The sequence continues at coordinate 3,784 of JAKSZP010004605.1, forward strand.
AGCTGGGGGCCAATTTGGAAGGAGGGGTTGTAACCCAGGCTGGTCTCAAAGGGGGAGAGGTTAGTTGAAAGTGGAGTGAATTGTTATACGCAAACTGTGCAAGGGGCAAGTCCTTAGCCCAAGTGTCTTGCGAGGCTGTCACATAACAACGCAGATACTGCTCCAGTACCTGGTTCACCCGCTCAGTCTGCCCATTGGACTGGGGGTGGTAGATAGTAGATCTGCAGGGCTTGATGCTGAGGAGGGTTACCAACTCTTCCTAGAACTGGGCGGTGAACTGGACTCCTGTCACTCACTATCTCTTTGGGTAAACAATCATGGCAAAGACATGGTTGACAAATAAATTTGCGGTCTCCACCATGGTAATAGAGGAGAGGCAGGGGATGAAGAGCGCGAATTTGGTAAATTGATCTATGACTACCATGATAGCATCTGAGCCATTAGAGGGGGGAGCTCCACGATAAAGTCCACTGAGACTGAGATCCATGGGCCTTCAGCCTGCTGCAGGGGGTGTAGCAACCCCTCCTTCCAGAAATGATCCAATTTTGCCTGGGCGCAGGTGACACAGCGGGAGGTCTAGGAGGGAATGTCCTTTGAACACCCCAGCCAATTATAAGTTCTCTTTCTGAGATCCGCGCACTTCTTGATGCCAGGGTGCCCAACAGTCTGGGGGACATGGTGTTCCTAGATAACACAGTTATGTAGGGATGGGGGGACCCAAACCTGATCGTGGAACCAGATGATTCCCTCCTGCAAAGTATATGGGGCTCTCTTCTGAATCATAGACTCTAAGTCAGTATAAAGGTCTAATCCTTCGGGGCAACAGGTCTGGGCAGCGAGTATGTGGAGGAGGAGCGGGGTGTCTGGCGCAAGGTCAGCAAAGATTACTATTGGGGGGCCAAGGAGAGGATTTGGGAGGGGGGCACTACAGTAGTAAGCTCTAGAGGGTTCTCTCCACCATTGGGTGATAGAGATGGGTTCTGGCTGAGCATGTCTGGCAACAATGTTAGGGGGCCTTTTATGAATTCATATCTAAAATGTAAACCCACATAGATCCTGGTATGAGTGAATTTGCCAGTGTCCCAACTTCTGGGGTTTATGGTAGTATAGTAATGCCTTATGGTCAGTTTGAACGATGATTTTGTGCTGGGCGCCCTGCAGGAGGTATTGCCAGTGGGTGAGCGACCACGCCACTGCCACTAGCTCCTTGTCATATATTGTCCACGCTTATTATGTGGAGGTGAATTTGCGAGAGTAGTAGGCCACGGGGTGCTCAACCCCCTTGTGCTCCTGTAGCAGTACAGCACCCAATGCCACCAATGAGGTGTCACAGGCTACTATAAAGGGGTGGGAGGTGTCAGCATGCCGCAGGACTGGGGTGGTGAGGAAAACCTCTTTGATGGACTCAAAGGCCTGCTGGCATTCTGGGGACCACTTGAAGGGGGCGTTCTTCCTAGTGATGGGTTGAAGGGGTGCCGCCAGTTGGGAGAGGGCTGGGAGAATTTTTTTAAGAAGGTGATGGTGCCAAGGAAACTTCGAAGTTGTTTCTGTATAGTTGGGGCAGGCCAAGACTGGATCGCCTCAAGCTTAGAAGGGGGAACAGCATATCCTCCTTCAGGACAAGGTTACCTAAGAAGGTCACTTCATCCCAGAAAAAGTCGCACTTTGAGGGTTTTATAAGGAGACCTGCCTTATGGAGGGCTGCAACCACTGCTTCTAGATCCTTGGCGTGTTGCTCTGTGGTAGGGGAGTGTATCAGAATATCATCAGTGTAGGCTACAGCGCATGAAAAGCGCAAGTCCCCAAGCACATCATTGATGAGGCGTTGGAAGGTGGCTGGAGCATTCTTCAATCTGAAGGGCATCCCTCTGAACTGAAAAAGACCCCGGCGGGTGTGGATAGCTGTGAGCCACTCCTGTCCTCTCGCCACCCTCACCTGTTTAAAGGCGTTCACCAGATCCAACTTTGAGAAGACCTGGGATTTGGGGATGGCTTGGGCGATGATTTGCTCTAAGGGTAACGGGTAGGGGTCAGGGATGGTGATGTTGTTGAGGTGGCCATAGTTGATGCAAATGCGCAGGGTGCCATCTGTTTTCCAAGCGGAAACTATGGGGGAGGCGACAGAGGAAGATTTTTTAATAAGCCACCCCTTCTCTAACATCTATTCTAGCCAAATCCTAAAAGCCTTGTACTCTTCCTCAGTTTAGGGGTAGGGGGAGCAGTTGATTTTTACTAGATCAACCGTCAGCTGAAATGTTAGATCATATTTGGAGTGTAGGGGGAGTTTGGAAGCCAGTGACATGTCAAAGATGATTTATAGGGGGTTAAAAAGGGTGGGAAGTCCGAATAGAGGTCAATTGGAGTGGGATCATGGGGAAAATGGGGCCAATGGATGTGCCCAGGGGGAGGGTTTTCAACAAGGAAAACTCTCCACTCAACTTGAGGTTTGAGAACAAGAAGGAATTATTTGCAAGATTAATGCAGACCTGCTGTCACTGCCACCAGCCCACCCCCAAGATCACAGGGTAGAAAAAGTCCTGCACGGCTGAGAAGTAGTCACTAAGCTCAAAATTGTGAATGGAGAAGTGCAACGGGCGTCGGATGCATTAAGACTTCATGGGCTCTGATGAGGCGCCCAGGACTGAATAGGCTTCTTCAATTGCCAGGTCCAAGGAATGTGCCACAATGAGGTCAATAAAGTTGCCTGCCACTCTGGTGTTGAGAAGGGCTTGCACAGTAATTTTGCCTGACTCCAAGGGGAAAAAGATAGGGAACAAGAAGTAGGCTTGATCCTCTTTATTGGGATGGCGAGAGAGAGGGCAGCTGAGGAGGGGGCATGACCCATCATCAAAAGAGATTGACCAAGAGGCGCTGAGCTGGTATGTAACTGGTGAGAGGTTTCTGCTTCATCCTTGTCCCAAATGGGCAGCAAGGATTGATATGTATGTCCGCTATACTCTCTTTGAGGGGGCATCTGGGTTAAGTGGGGGGTGGTGATAGTGCCAAGATGGGCAGGCTCTGAACTCTGGGGAATTGAGGACCCACTCTCCTGATCCGGGGTGAGGGCAGGGGGTGCGGCAGGCAGGGGTTCTTCCAAGGGGAAGGTACCCCGAGTGGGTACAGAGGGAGCGCAGAGGGCGGCGAGGCCTGGGGGCACTTCCCTTGGTCACAACCACTGGCAGGGGGATAAGGGGTGGTGCGCGGTACCTCAAGAGCTGCAACAGCACACGCGGGGGTATAGTAAGGCCTGGCCCCAATCCCACGGGCCACAGAGAATGCAATTTCTAAGAACCCAGGGAGGGGGTCCCAAGATGCATGGACAGCCGCAGTGGGGTCCAAGGCATCTCAGAAAGCGGAGATGGCGATTTTGGGAGGGATGGGCACAGTGGGAGCCAGGACAACAAAAGCTTCAATCATGGAGGGTAGGTCTGTGGCTGTCCATCCTAGTGTGAAGAGACAGAGGAGGCGCGCCAGTCTAGACTCAGGAGCCTGGACCGCCGAAGTGACCAGCGCAAGTAAAGGGGTGGGTTCCCAGACTTAGCAGCAGAGTGGAGCACTCCCCTGATCCAGTGACAGGCGTCCCCATCTAGGGCGTCAAAGAGAGCTATGCTCTGCTGGGAATCAGAGGGAAGGGGAATTTTCCCCCATCAGCAGTAAAGCGCACCTGAAGTTCTGCCAGGACACCCAGGATTTGGCCGGCCACCTCATCAGAAGGGATAGGGGGACCCCCAACCCTATCATGTTGACTGATGGGGTGACACTTGTCGCCAGGGCTCAGCGGGGTGGGTACCAGTTCAACACAACCTGGCATCATGCTCGGATGAATGAGGCAGATGACCAGCAGGAGAAGGATAGGTCAAAAAGGGAGAGCACATTTAGGGTAAGGGCATAGGCCAACGCTTCACCAGTGCCAGCGAGGAGGGCGGAGAAGGCTGAGGTTACTGATCAGTTCATTATGTCATGGATGCATCTGATAAGATTTAGACTGGGCTCACAGTCTGGGTGTGTGAGCACCCAGTGGAGAGCCCAGAATGCCAAAGGCACAGCTGTCCGAGTGACTCAAGTAGGGGAGATCTATTGAGGATGTGAGGAAAGTAAAGGTTCATTAAAGTACTGAAGGCCCCTAAGGCAAACCAGATGGTTGCAATGGGGGCAACTGCAAGTCTTGTGGGGGTAACCTCCAAGGGCGGGAGAGGTGGGGAGGATGATGACTCCTCCAGGGTTTGTGGTTGCTTGCCTTCAGTTTTGAACAGGTGGTCCTGAGCGCCAGCGAGGGGCAGCACAGGGGCTGGTGTGCAAACTGGGGTGCAGGTGGAGAGGGAAGCAGACCTGCGGCGAGTGTCAAGGCTGTTCTCCCCTTGGGCAGGGTGCTCCAGGGTCCTCAGGTGAGTGAAGCCAGCAGCGGACAAGCCAGGTATGGGGGCCAAGTTTGTGAGCACTGGGGCAGGGGCGCCCTGGCACTGCAAACAGGGGAGCGTTTTTGGGGATCCCAGTGACAGAGTGAATGGATGGATTCATGTTAGATGGATATGCAAAAGTGGATGGATTTGCGTTAGATGGATATGCAAAAGTGGATGGAGAAGCGACTTTGTCATCAGGGGTGAGATGGTTTGTGGCGGATACAATCTGCCACCATGTGGTGGAGTCAAGTGACTGGATGACCCAGTTGGCGAACATTGGAATGAGGATCTGGATAACAGCACGCTTCTCTGGATCAATCAGAAGAGTTTTTAAAAAATGGTAAGCAGATGGAGGCCGTGGCAAGGTGTTCAGGGTATTCAGTTTTTATTTGGTGCAAAGCGCAGGAATATTAGAGAATGAATTGACAACTGCCCCTCGGCAGGGCAGTTGCCTTAAGTATGGGGATAATCGCATAGTGGGGATGCAGAGGGATTGGGTGATTGGGGATTGGCGATGGGATTTGTTTGGCTGGTGAGGAGGAGGGTGAGGGGGATGTCCAAAATCTTGGCAAAAATCAAGAAAAAACTTTTTCAGATTTTTCTGAATTTTTGGGGCCAAACCAGATTGATGGTACCAATCTGGGCCCTGACCATTCAAGTTGGTCTGTTCACATGGTTCATATTCCCCAGATTTGTCCTAAGGGGCTGTGGCCTCAGTGCTGGGTCATTTGCAACCTGGTCCAAACTCTTGATCTGACTATTTAATAATCTGAACTTCCCAAATCCATCTTGGGGAGTAGGGGTAACTGGTCTGAGTCACTTGCAACATAGTTCAAAACCTGAATTGTGTGCCAATATGATTTTTGGCTCTGGCCAGTCTGGACCAGCTCCTCCAGCCTGGAATTTGCAGACCAGGCCCAGACACTAGTACTGGCTATTTCCTTAAAATTTTGCCATGTTTTCCCTGGTGAGTGATGGGTCCCAGGGGCCTGCCCATGGCCCCTGGCTTGCATAATCTCCTGGCAGGCCCCCTATATTAGTCTTACCATGGTTGAGGTGGGGGGGAGGGGAGAAACTTGGTTGTCTTTAGGGGGAAGGGCAGTCACCCAGCGTTCATCTACCACATGCACCAAGTCGCTCAACTGTGACAGGGGGTCCACTTTGGCCTTTGGACCCCTTTTTGTCTGAAAGGGGTGTTGCACCCTATCCAGTTGCAGAGGCTGGTCCCAGGACTTACAATACCCCTCGTCACCCAGGGTGACCTCACCCATGTGGTAGATGAGCGCTGAGTAATGACCTTAGTTTTTCAGACCCCTCTCCCGGTACCTTCACTCACCTCAGCTAAACTTGTTATCCAGATTAAGGAAAATGTGCCAGGATTGCTGAATTGAAGTCGATCAGTTCAAAACTGATGGAAGTCAAGACGCAAAAAATGGAATCCTAATAGTTAAAAAGGGATGAAAATTGAATAATTGGCTGAAATTGCTGATGGTTTCAATTCACTCATTAGTGTGATCATCAAAATTAACCCCTCTCAAAATCATTGGGGATGATCCCTGATGTGCATATACATCTGTCAAATTGGGAGTTGCAGCTGATGCAGTGCTTTTGACCAAATGACTGGTCCAGCAACTGAGCACAGGTGGGTTGGGCATCCCAAACCTGTTCCAACTGATTGGGACTGCTCCTATTGGAGTGGCCCTGGGGGATTTTTGTTGCTTGTTAGGCCAGACGCAATCATGCTAACTGCTGGAAATGCAGTCAAGTCTCAGTTCAGGCATTTGATGTCAAACTGAATGCAACTCAGCCTGCCGCCAAATTCTTTAATGTATATTCATATTGAGGTTATCTGCCCCCATCCCCAAATATGCCAGTTAGGTCAAACTTAAGGGACCTGATCCAGCTTGTTCCTGCATTAATCAACCACTATTTAATTAGTTGCATTGCACTGAGAAATTGTTGGTCAATTTTCTTTTTTATTTTCCACTAAAAAATCTTTTTCTAAATTTAGTTTTTTTATGTTGAAAAATAAACTGCCCTTTCCGTTGGCACTCACACACCCCTTGGGGTTAATGACCATATTCATCTGGTATTTTATTATGTGCCTGTATGAGATTCTGACTCACCGGCAATTATTGGTAAAACTCCTATCTAGTTTCATATCCGTCGTACCAGCAGCAGTGTCTTTGGCATTCTGGTTTGCCACTTAGGTGCTTCAGCACCTAGGCTGGCAGGCCGGTCTAATTCTAACTTGTTGTTTGCCTGACACCTAGGCACCTAGAAGAGGTGTTTGACTAGCCACTTCATAGTCAAAATTAAGCTAAAGAGAAAACCCTTTAAATATTTTAAAAATTATAGTCTTCTGATTGCTGAAAAAAGATACAATGAAGCCGCAATAAATGAGGCTGTTGTGATCTATCTTACAAGCCATAAAACATAACTATATATAAGCATATATTACATAAAAAGTAACTAAATTAAGACTTCAATTGATATGTCCTTCACGTCAACATAATTTCATAAATTTAAATTAGCTATTTACTTTATTGAACCACATTTCTAACATAAAATGTTGCATTATATCATATAGGGTCATTGTCAATTTAGAGTTAATATCCAATATGATTAATCCCTAGTCACCCTAATGATACTAAACCCAAATCACTAATTTACCTTAGCTCAGCGGGCCATGTACAATCCAATTTATTGTATTATTATTACTCAATTTCCTCAGCGCTGCAAAAAGCTCATCATCATTAGTTTTTTATCAACATCAATTTAAAATTTATTTGAGGTATGCTGACCAGGGGATGGACATTACCAAAACAGAGCTTCAACAAACCAAACCAAACCAAAGAATAAATCAACCGCCCAAAACGAGCAGCAAGACACACAAAAAACGGAAAATATATCCTACCATGTAAAATAGTGAAGAGCCACTTATCACATCATGGCGGAGGGGGAATCAGGCGGATCACTGATTTCAGCTTCAAATTTGAAGATACGGGTCAATGCTGAGAGCAAGGGGGTTGGGGCATCCGCAGAATGAGGGTCAAGGGTGAAATATATAATCGTTGAGGTCATTGTCAGGATTCCAACCCAAATTGGAGATTCAAACAAGGTAAACAATTGTAATTGGACCCAAGATGGCCAAATAGCTAGGCTTTTTTTGAGTACAATTTCTGACGCTATTCCATGCCCTAATATCAGGGTAAAAACCCAATCTTTAAGGCAAGCGAATTCTATTGGGCTAAAATGACTAACCTACCACTGAATCCCCAACTTGTTATGAGCCTAGATCTTAGCTTGGGGATTCACTGAGCAAAACTCCCTTATAACGATGCTTTAACTAAAATAAACTTTTACTTTTCTTTCTACTTTTCATCAATTTTAAGTAAAATTGGTATAATATATTTTGGAATTGCCTTAATAAACTAAGTATCTGGTAAAAGACTTCTTGACCAAAAGAAGCAAACAGGTAGAATTCAACACCCTTCAACTTTGTGTTTCCCTGGCCAAAAATATTAAGAAATACATGATAACACCCCCATGATCCCAACAGTTGTCATTGATACTTCAGCCTGGAGCATAGCCTCTACAAGTCTGTAAAACTGGTGCTCTGCTTGGATGCGGGCATCAGGAAGATGGAGAAAATTTTTTGATGTTGGCTCTTGTGATGCATGTGGATGGGAAAAAATCTGCCAAATCAATGACATGCTTGACAGCGGTAAGGGCATATGCTCTGAGCTGGCTGATTTCTTCTTCTGAAACAGGAGGGAAATCAGTGTGGAACGTGAGATCATACAGTCCTTTTTTAAATTCAGCGACAGAGGCTGCCACAGCTTCACAGAGATGGCGACTTTTGGGTGAAGCCACTGCAGCCTCATCTAGCTGATGGTTGCTCAAAAAAGGGGTAGTGGTGGGTTTGGGGATATATTTTTTGGGTGGGAATGTGGCATCAAAGTCTGAATTGAGTAAGGTTCTAAGTTAATTGTTTAAACCAGAGATGGGACAATTTTACCAAGTTCATTAAATTCATCCAATAAGTCCCAGGAGCTTTGGTTGAGTAAAATTGATTTGGGGATACATGGCTTAGGTTGGACAAGTTTTGGGGTGAAAAATTGGTTGGATTAAATTTGTGTCCAATCCTGTGCTGATTGGTTGGATTGTGAGTAAATTGGACAGCTTGGGTTTCTGTTGAAAGATTTTGCAGATTCATTGAGTGCTCAGCTGGAGGGGGTGGGGGCAGCCAAAATCCCAATTTAAATGCTGTTGGTTTGGCCACATGGTCGGAGTCAGCAGTGTTCACATGGTTTGAGTTGTAATGACATACTTTCTTTATATGGTCCAACTTATGGCATAGGGGGCAAACTGTGCGACCATTATCAGTGTGAGCCCAAAATAGATGGTCAGGTGCGGATGGGATATAGGCAAACGGTGGGATGTGCTGGGCCATGTTTAGCTGGTGGGGGGTAATGATGGCCATTGCCCAAGGTGCCGCTAGGCGCTCAGAACCACTTGGGACAAGAAATTGGAGGATGGGGTTTGTGCCATAAGTGGACAGCCCCAACACTAACTCCTCATATAGAGTTTGATGGGATAGATGGGAGGGAAGGTTTATAAGGGTCACCACAAGTGTGTTATCATTAAGGGACGAGTTTGGGTGGTGGTAATGGGTGTGTTTTTGTAAATCAAGGGCGTTGCTACTGCAGCGGCTGCGTCCTCTTCTGTGGGAAAGCCAATATTAAGTTAGCCCTTATGAGGGCAGAAGTTGATAAAACCTGCTGGAGCGAAAATGGCCGTTGACAGCTCAATAATCGCTTTGTCAGCATATGGGAAGAGATGTCCATATTTAACATGGAGGCAAAAGCAGATAATGGATCAACGTAGGGCTAGGGAGTTGAGGAGGGTTGGGTGGACTCATGAGAGGTGCAGTGCTAAGTCCCTTGAAGGGACAAAGTGGCCAGTTGTATTAGGTGGACTGGATGAGCCTGTCCTCACGCGTTTGCCTGCTGGTCAGAAAACGCTAGAAGGTGTAGCACTTCTTCCTCACACTGGGGCAGCAGGTGGTGGATCTTTATACATAGATGGAAAACTCATGCGGTATAGGTGGCAATTAAAATTAATGGTTACTCTTTATCAAAATCGCTTAAAAAATGATGTCAAGCAGAAAAAGAGTTCTTTTTTTATTTACCTTCAGATTATAATATATTTTTTGGTATAGATGAAATGCTATTTGTTGTATATGCCTGAAGCAAAGCATTTTTCTAACTTTTATGCCGATTAGTATTAGCTATAAATTATTATGTGCTGCTAAGGTATCAATAACTTGCAACAATAAGAGCCCTGGTAGTTTAGAGTAGTATATAAGAAAGGAAGTGCTATATGGAACAAGGGATTTTGAGCTGATATAAGCACCAGAAGCCTACTAAAACAAAAATTATTAAACCACAAGCCTCAAGTCACTGTCAGCATTTTGTACTTCAGCATGCTTTCTTATTTTACTATATAAAACTTATTTTTGGGAATAAGGTTTCACTTTATGTTTTAAAAATTTTTACCTTCATACAGATTATATTTATCTTTAAGTGCAAACTAATTGTGCACTTGAATTTAAAGCTGAAGCGCCAATTTACATTGTGGTGCTCACTACAAGGGAAAAATCCTTTAGCCTATACCAACGTTAAGATGATTAGACATTTTAAAAAATTTGTCCGCTGATTTAGCTAGACCCAAGGATGGTGAAGCAGATGGCTTTAAGGACCAGCAAAGCTATGTTTAACCTCTTTGCTAACTGTACAATGAGATGAATGGCAATTCTGGATGATTATCAGATATCTTATCTATTTAAAATTACCATATGTTAAAGAAATAAATAATGATTACTATTGAATCCGCCTTAAAGCTTTAACAAAACATAAATTAAAGTATCAGTACACAACTGGCCAGGACAAAGAGATTGAGTCTTACATATTCTAGTTTCCTAGGGGAAGGAAATAAAAAACTAAAGGTTTACTTCTTAATTTACCGCTGGAAACTTGAGCAGGTCATACAAAGGATCATGGAGAAGTGCTACCAATTTTCTATGTTGAACCAACTCCACCAGGAGTTTATTGGTGAATGTAATAGGATAAGAAAATTTAAGTGAGAGATTGATCATCAAGTAGATAACTTATAACAATATGATACTCTGTCAGCATTGTAAGTTTTTTAGGATTTACTCGCTCATTAAATATAATCCTGCTTCAATATTAGATAAAGTTTTTCTGATATATCCTCAATTATACGATGTGTCTTACGGTATTTCCTAACCATTATGAAGTTTCTAAAGGTTAAACAATTAAACTTGACTCTTCTGGTCTCTTCAGGGTATTTTTCCTCTCTAATTGGGAACTCTCCAGACTCAAGTAATAATTACAAGCTCCCCTGAACGCCTGTCTAAAATTCTTAATATGAAGATTGAATTAATATAAGATGATATAAGATGTAAATATGATTATATAGTAAGAAGATGATTTTATTTTAGGGTCAGGTGCCAGTATTTTATATCTCTAGGGCATCTCCTGGCCATACTCATTTTAATAAATGGTTCATTAAAGCACTAATAATATGCTATGGATTTTACAGTGGTTATTTAAAAATAATCCCCCAAGTTAAGCCATCCCTTCAATTAACTTAATTACAATCATTTCAGCCTTATTGGAGGCACTACTACTCTCATAATCAGGAAAATATTTTAGGCTTAATATTAGCACCTCAGAGGTGTATATTCGCCTTTCAACCAGCCCAATTATGTTTTGCCATACAGCAGACATTTTACAATAAATGGGGAAAATATATGAAATTCAAATAAAGATGCACCCCTATTTGGGACGTCAGCAGGCCTCTCAATAGTACTAGGTACTCCCTATCCAGGCCATCTTTGTGTAAGTACTTTTGTGCTAATTACAATTATTGACATACATAAAAATTTTAATATACATTAATTGTATTTTCATTAAATTCAAAATGTAAGTAATTCTGTGCCATAAACCCATTTGATTCACACAAGTGGGTCCCATAATCAGACATAATCATATTATATCATAGCTTTATTTTCTTTCTGATTGACATCAATTTTGAGCGATTTTAAAAAAAATAAGTCAAATTTCCACCACCGCCTCACCACACCAATCTCCAAATTTATGTCCTCAGATCCACCACCTGCTGCCCCAGTATGGGGCAGCATGTCTCCACCCGCTAGTGTATACCACTCAGCAGGTAAATGCATGTGGACTGGCTTGTCCAGTCCACCAAATACATCCAGTTGCTATGTCCCTCTAAGGGACTTAGCACTCCACCTCACATGAGCCCACCCAACAAGCCCCCACCCCCTAGCCCTACCCCAATCCAATATTCACTTTTACCTCTGCATCAAGTACAGATGTCTCCTCCCATACACTGATAAAGAAATAATTGATCTGGCAACAGCCGCCTTTACGCCAGCAGGGTTTATTGACTTCCACCATTACAAGGGCTATTTGATATTGGATTTCCCACCAAAGAGGATGCAGCCACTGCAGCAGCTACGCCATTAATTTTTAAGAACACCTCATTACCACCACCCAAAAAGGCCTCCCAGATGACACCACACTTGTGGTAACCTTTGCAAACCTCCTCTCACACCTTCCTCCTCAAACACTTTATGGGGAGATGATGTCAGGGTTGCCCACTTAAAGCGAAAACCCTATCCTCCAATTTATTGTCCCAAGTGGTGCTGAACGCCATGCGGCATATTGGGCAATGGCCACCATTACCCCCCACAATCTGAACATGGTCCAGCATACCCCACTGCATGCCTATATCCCATCCATACCCAACCATTTCTTTTGGGCCTGCACCAACAATGGTTGCACAATTTTCCCCCTTTGCTATAAATTGGTTCAACCCAAAAAGGCATGTCAATATAATTCACACCCTGCAAACATGGCCAACTCCACCCATGAGGCCAAACTAACAGCGTTCAAGTGGGATTTTGGCTTCCCCCACCCCCACAGGCCATGCACTTGAATCAGAAGCAAATTTAGCACATCAAACCCAAGCTGGCCAATGAAAACTCATGACAACCAATCAGGTGCAGGATTGGACCCATGTTCAATCCAGAAAATCTCCCACCCCAAAATCTACCCGACCAAAGATCACATATTACCCTATCTTCCCAAATCAACCAAAATCCCTGAAACTTATTGGATGTAGTGACCAAATTGGTTGAAATTATCCCACCACCAAGTTATCCAATTGATTAAACATCGATCTGAATTCAGAATTTGATGCCCCAGCCATGACCAGCCTATATGTCCGCAAACCCAAAGCCACCTTTTTCCAAAATGACCACCAGCTTGCTGAGGCCATGGTGGCTTATCCCAATAATTCCCGTTTTCACAAAATGTGTGCAAAATCTGTCATAGAATTTAAAAAAGGGCTGCACACCCCCTCATTCCCCTCCAATTTTCCTCCTACCACAAAAGAGGAAATCCAAAAACTATATGAAACTGCCACCACCGCTGTCAAGCATGTCACTGAACTGGAAGAATATTCCCCATCCACATGCACCATAAAAGCCAATATTGCAAAATTGGAACAACTTCTTGATGCCCACATCCAGGCTGAGCACCACATTGCTGAACTCATAGAGGCTTTTATTCAACCCTAAGTTGTTAATCTTGACAACTATCTACTTCACCTCAACCATCATCCCGCAGATGCCCCATCCCACTGCTCTCATCATTGATCCACCTCTACAATGCTGAGCATGATGATGACCCGCCCAATCCCCCCTCCCCCTCTGCCATGATGGAATAAGAAGCTCACTTCTGTGCCACCTGGTAGGTTATTTTCTCGTTTATTTTTGTGTCATGCTGCCCAAAAATGGAGGATGATTCATGTTTTATTTTTTAGTCAGTTTGGTTTTGGAGTTTTAGTTTTGGTATTGTCTATCCCCTAGTCATCTTGCCTCAGTTAAATAGAATATTTTATAATAGCTATTATTAGCTACAATAATCGGGCTGTTTAGGCACGATTAAGTTGGTTTTGAGGTAAATCTGATTTAACAAATTTTTCAGATAAATTGGGAAGGATCAAAAGATCTATCAATGGGAGTAGTCTATTAGCAATGATGGTTTTCTTGAAGGGTTTATTTTTGAGTCAACCATAAAAATCTAACAAGCATCTGATGACATTTGCTAAGAGGCAAAAGTTAGGCGCCAAGTGTATAATTTATAATGTTGTCTCACTATGGTATAATGAGCCACTGCTATTCCTTTACTCTCAGATAGTGATTTACTTCTGCTGTCATCCTCTCAGCTTTTCCTGTTAACTCAGGGACTTCTGCACGCACTATACAGGCACCCTTAATTCAGACTAGTCTGGAAGGCCAAAATTGTATTTTATGCTCCGCGTTTGGATGTCCCAAAGGTATAATTGAAACCATTGTGGCCTTCATGGCCCAGAAAAAAATAGATGTCACATCTATGTTAGTCCAATCAACTTAACCAAGTTTAAAAAAGATAGATAAGTGCACAACTTTCTTTATGAAATAAATCTGGAGAGTGCCCCTGAGAACGCTAAGCTGTCAATTATAATGAGATAATTGGAATCATAAAGTCAAGAGAAGGTTTTTACAAAGCTAATTTTTTTATGTGAAACCGCAACTCCAAAGAGCTCATTGTATAGGAGTTTGGCGGTGTGGAACAATTAATTATGCAAAAGGCACTGTTTTTTAAATTATTCTTAGAAAGGATAAGCCTGTTGCAAATTTTGCCAGATGATTTACATTGAGGCTCATGTATCATATGATCTTAAATATTAGTATTTTTTAAGCACAAATTGCCCATATACACGCTTGTGAGCTTTAAAAGGAGCTTTACCAGGTAATGAAACCAGTGCTAACAAAAAGATAGCATTTAAAAAATAATTGACTATTCTTGCTATAGCATCATCACATTTGAGGCACCCATCAAAAAACAAAACAGAGCCTTGAAATACAATAAATAGGGCCTTCTCTCCTATAAAAGTTTTGGCCTAAAATAATAGCCTCACTTCAAAATTAAATGTCAGTTATATAAATTGTCGCACATGCAACCAGCTAAGGCAATATGCAAGACACTAACCTGCTATGGTTGTTGAGCTTAAGATACAAATTGTATACTAAGAGACTTATGAGGACTTGAGAAAAGACAATGTGGAATGAAAACCGTATATTTAACCCCACCAATTCTCAACAAATCAAGCTAAAATAAAATGATATTCCAGGGGGTGGAAGGCGAGTTGGTAGGGCGTATGGCTACCAACCTGAAGGTTGCCAGGTTTGATTCCTGCCCTTTGCACATTGATTGGGGTGCCAGCCAAAGGAAGCTATTGGTGGTTAGTAGGTATAATAACACGAAAACCTTACCCATGACGTAACCAGAAAAATCTGAGTCCCAATCTGGAGGTGAAAAAAAACTTTCTACAACAGAGTTGACCCTGCTCAGGTTTCATGTCGATACTTTCTTTCTCCATTTCAGTAATGTCCATCCCCTGGTCAGCTTGCCTTGAATAAAAAATAAAATAAAATGATATTCCATCAACAACATATGAGTGGTAACTGGAAAACTAGGGCGCCTTTACGCCAGTTACTCCTCCATTGATCACTGATAAAGAGGTAGCTGTTACACATCTGTTGATGTTGCAAAGCAAAGATGTATTGGCAAATAAGTTAAAAGAGAAGCGTTAGGCCCAGCAATCATAAGAACAAGAGTTTCCAGTTACCTCTCAGCGATGCTTCAACTTTATAGGGTTCACATAGCCATTACTATCATAAATTAAAGAAATCAACCCTCTACTATATGAAGACCTACATTCTTATTTACTTTAAGCTGACACTTTGGATGTCAACATAATCAATATGGCTGACGCCTATTATTCTGACTATAAACATATCAATATTACATCTAATAAGCTTAAAATGTAAGAGCTATTAAGGACAGTAGGGCACCAATTATATTGTGTCCACTAAACTAGCAAAGAAACTTGCCTCATGCCATATACTGACCACCAAAAGTATACAGTACTGTGGGGCCCCATTTGACTATAGCTCTAAGAATATATAGAGTTTACCGCTTTATTTTGGTTCATTAGTAGTATACAAACCTGCCATTGTTTACCATACTTAATTATAATTTTTTTAATCAAGATCACTTCTACTAGGACTTAAAGATCAAAGATGAGATTGAAAAGCACTTTAGAGATACTAGGAAAGGCCATCTGATAATTATTAACTGTAAGACAAGGACCTTGCATCTCCAAATCAGGGATTTATTAATCTCACATTTAAGGATAACATAGTGCCAGTTAGATATCAGTGATTTCATGGCTGTACCAGGCGATTGTACAATTTGATTTTTAAATACAAGGGCACTCCAGTAAAGGTTACATGAAGTGCAACCATACCAGCGGGCGCTCAAATTTTAGTGGCTAAGAGTTTTAATCTAAAAATTCCTCAAGGTCTATACAGAAATGTACTTGATCCATTTGCATTCAGACTTAGAGCATGTTGCAGCGCCTGGGTTGTTCTACCTGAATATAATGAAGTTAAAGTTTTTTAGCCAACTTATTTTCATAGCTTATTCAGATAAAGCAACACCATATTATTGCTTTTGTGCTAACTTTATCAGTTGACAATGTGAAGAGTATTCATAAATTTAGTACCTATAATAAACAAGGCCTTGGTGGATAGATGAGCTAAACTAATTGTTTAATAGTCCCTCATGAACAACTCTCTGGTTTATTTTAGCTAAAATGACTAAGCGCAGGCCCTATATAACAAGCATAGTGTTATTTTCTCTAAAGATAGCTTCAATTTGGGGTTTCAAAAGACGTGTTGCGCCATATAAATACTAGTATTTTCTGCCAAATATTCTTGCGTCTCATTAGTGTTAAGGGATTCAAAAAAGTTGGCAACAAAGAGATCAATCAGCTTGCATGACTATTGATGTTTTTGCTCTTCAAGAGTCCTTAGGCCTCAATAGTATTTATTATAAAAAAGTGGAGCAAATCGCATGTTAATCAGCTACAGGAAACTCAACAACCTTATCAAAAAGGACTTCCATCAATTACCACAAATTAATGATGCAATAGACTGTTTGTGACTTGCGCATGACTTTTAACCAAATGGAATTAAATTTCTGCTATTAGCAGATCAAGTAATAAAAGGTAAGAAGGAGAAATGTGCCATAATTATTGACCAGGCCCTTACCACTCACTCAGGGGCCGCAAGGGTTATGCAACGCCTCAATAACTTTTCTGTGGGCTTTTGATAGCATATTAGGCAATTTGAAATTTTCTGCATTCTAAACTATTTTGATGATAAACGCTTTCTCTAGAACGTTTACTAAGCACCTAAACCATCTGGAGGTAGTTTTCCATCTTTTTGCTAAAGCTAATTTTAAAATTATGCCACATAGGTGCAATTTCTTCTGAGAACAACACAAGTATTTGGTGTTTGTTATTAACAAGCATTGCTTTTTGGCCCCAGCTGACAAAGAATGAAGCCATAAAAATGACACAATTAAGTAGCAAGTGTTATATTCAGTTTTTCTAAAGGGTGATCAGCTACTAACACCAGTTTATTGAAATAGTAAAATAGATGGGCTATTATTTCACCTTCTTAAGAACTATACAAGATGAGTGTATGTCAATCTGCCAATTGGCCTTTGAAATACTGAGCCGTTGCTTCACTAAAGCGCCAATTTCATGTACCCAAATTAATAAACGTTTATTGCTCAAATGGATGCATCTATCATTGTCAAAGGGTTAGTGTTATCACAAACTAAAGGTGAGGGGGAGAGCGTCTTATGACATACTTTAGACAAATGTTGGACGTTCACAAAAGAAACACCTGTAAAACTATAAGACGTGTGGCAGTTATCTATGCATGTAAAAATTTCTGGCTATACATACTTGGAGTGCAATTTTTAGCACTAGTGGTGCCCAACCCAAAAAGGGGGAGCCGCCACGCATCTTTATTTGCAAATGGGCCAAATAAAGTGATTATTAGAATAAAGAAAATTTCTAATATGGCACCTCAGCTAACAGCCTAGAAAGCCATATTAGAAGGTAAAGATGCTTTCGGGGAAGCTTTTATCTGGCACCCACTTTAGCTGGCAGACCATGGCGGACAGCATTGGGGTGGGAGCATCAGCAACATGTGGCATAAGGAGGTATAATTGTGGGTTTCTTTGTTAATGAGTCTGGAGGTGTCCATCGCCTCAACATATTGAGCAAGTTGATGCTCAGCAAAAGTGATTAAAGCAGACACACAAGTAAATAACTTGATGCGCCAGTGGTTTACAGAATAATTAGGGTCAAAAAGAGATGTTTTTGCTGCACTGATGCGGGCGCAGCTTGCACCAAAAGCCAGCTCCTCAATCTCATACTTTGCCTCTTCTTTAAAATCATGAGGGAAATTTGGGAATAGTAATACACTCAAAAAGGATTTCCATACATGGAGTGCAATTTTACATAAGTAACTGGCCACGCTTCACAACAATTTAAAAAAATCTAAAGCAGCTGGAAGTGGAGCTCCAATGGTATTGGAAATCACAAATTATAAGTTTAAAACTTAGCACTGTTAGAAATTTTCTCTTGATTCACTAACTTTTGGTTAAATCTTAGTTTAAAATTTAAAAGCAATTTCACTCATTTTCAGCCCTCTCTGGTGCACCTATGTCGACGAGCTTGACTACTACTGTCCCCTTGTGGGGCAGTGGGGCACCACCTCCTAGTGTTTTTCAGCCATTACTGAAACGCGTCTGGTTAAATCTCTAGCCCTCTCAATTCTTCAGGTCACTTTGTCCCACCTAAGGACCTAGCCTTCCACCTCACCTGCACTCAGGTGGTGCCTCATTGCCTCCTTATGCTCCCTCTGAGCACCATGCAATTCAGCCTTTAGGTTAAGTATGGCAAGTTGTTCCCATGTTCTAATAAACCTATCATCAAACTAGCCCATGTGTTTTGCAGCCTGTCAGCTTCATTGACTTCCACCCCTTCAAGGGGTATTTTGACCTTGGCTTCTCATGTGAAACTGATGCTGCAGTCATAACTACCATTCCCCTGGTGCTCCAGGGTTTTATTAAACCACTTATACCTGGTTGCTCACTGATACCACTCTTGTGGTTCAGTTCTCGGGCCTCCCTACCTACTTCCCCCAAAACAAAACAATGAACTGTTGACCACTTTGTCAGCATATGTTTTGGACCCCAACCTGCAATTTGTGGTTTCCAGTAGAGCCAGCCACCTCATGGGCCCTCACTCCTTCATGAACACACACCCAGTTACAACTAAGGTTGTCCTCTAAATTCCCCCTCAAACCATCATTCTTTCTGCCATGATCATCCTTTCTGGGCCCAAATGGATGGCAGGCTACCATCTGCCCCGCCTTCTTAGAACTGGACCATTTGAAAAGCTGCTGTCCCTCCATCACTTGTGCTGCATCCTCATGTCCAACTCCACTTGGAATTTTCACATCGCTGACCCAATTGCTTTCTTCAACTGTGCGCTTTCATCCCCCCTTCTACCCCCAAGCTGGAAGCAGCATCTGGGCCAGTTTCACCCGGTCATGATCCTTATCAGCAAGCTCTTTCTCCTAACACAACTAATCAGGGGCCAGATGGACCCCAGTTAATTCTAAGCCCTCCACCCAGCCATCCCCCACCTCTCCCGCTATGTTGATTATCAAATTATTGTCAACCAAAATATATGGAATTATTTGGAGTAAATAGATTTGGGTATCCTGTCTATGAATCTGTTGAATCTCCTTGCTTTTGTAAGTCTGGGGGAGTGCCCTCTCTATTTAGATCAGGGGGCGTTCTTTTTCCCATCCAAGAAGGGGCCAGAAAAGCTGTTGGCACCTTCACCACCCAGGGTGACCTCGCTCATGTGGTGGATGAGCGGCTGGTGATGGCATACCCTTTGAGGATTCTGCCCCCAATCCCAGTTCTTACATCTGAAGAATTAATGGGGCGAATTAAGGGATTTTGTAGTAAATTGGCAATGACTTTGCACTAACTTGGGTCAAAGGGGCCAAGTACAATAACAGTGGAGAATCTTTGATGTTAATAGTTGACAATTGCAAAATTTAGCAACAAAGCCCAACAGGTGCACAAATTTGGTAATCAAAGCATCTAGTGTCAAATCCTCGGCAAAACTCACCAATGTCATTGAGTCATTGAGAAATGTTGTTGATGGTTTGAAACCCATCCCAGACATATTAGGAACAAAGCCCAATGGCCATGTACATTCTATGAAAAATAATCATAATGTTAAATTGTTGGAGAAACTTGACAATGGCATTGGGCCATTGGGAAATGCTGATGCCAGTTTGAAAACCTCCCCAGCAGTATCTCAACCCCTCATAAAACAGTTCTAGTTTGGTCTAACAGATGCCAGAGCGACTGGGTGCAGGTGGTTTGGGCATTCCAAATCCATTCCTGACCTCACAGGACCACCCCTATGTGGGGAGGCCTTGGGGCGTTCCCACTTCCCATCAGGTGAGATGCCGTCACTCTAGCCATTCTAACCAAAGAAAATTAGCAATTTGGGCATCCATGGATGAATTAACAGCGATTCAGCCCACTGCTGTCAATTTTAAAGTCACTTCAGAATAATATATTTCCCCCTCAATTGAAGTTCTCTGGGTTAGCAAATCTTTTTCTCAAGGGCCCCAATCCTGATCTTTTCTAAGCTATTCCCCAAATCAATCATTTATTTAAGCAGTCGTAACACAATGAGAAAATTGACAGTTGATTTTCTATCTTAAATCCCAAAAAATTCTGTACCCTGAATTCAACTTTTTCTTAAGAGAAAATTTAAACCCCCAATCTGATCTCATTTTTCCCAGCTCCTAAACCCACAGGCCCTGGGCCATGATAGCCTGGTTCATGCTGGGTTCTTATTAAATCTATGGCCTATTGGCGCTCACTGGTGAAAAATCTCCCAACACAGATCAACGTCATTCATTCAGAAGCGCCTCTGGAATTTGGTCTTGCCATTAAGTTGTTTTAGTATCCAGAATTGTATGCTGGTAAAACTCTACTTTTTTTTCTAACATATTTGAAGAGTTACTCAGTGCTTTTATTTGGCCCAGTTCCCCAGTAATCATCATTTGAATCATCCTAGTGCCCCAATTATGAAATGATCATACTTTATTAGAAGAGGTAATTGCCCCCCTCTCAATTGTAAACTCAGACAAGCCATATGTGAATCCATTGAGGTATTGGCTAAGGGCCTAGTTCCCCCTCCTGATATCTCCAAGTTGACCCTCCACAAAAAATGAGACTACCTTTGCTATCACATCTTGTCCAACACTGAGGTCAAAAGCTTAGCATCTCTCGCACAGTTTGGTCCAAAAACTGACTATACTAGCAAAAACTTCAATGGTATTACTGACATTCCACAGACTTTCAGAAGAGCAGAGAGACCCCTTGTCTTGTACCTCTCTGATCACCTCAAGAAGGAGATTATATGGCCAGCTCCGCTTCCCTCCCTGGACCCCCACTCTAAGGTGCGCCCATGCCCCTGCTCTTTGCTTTGTGCCGCTGCCTGTCCACCCTAGAAGAGCCCATCTAGACTCCTGATCCTCCCTCCTCCTTCGCCATGGTTTTATAGAGGTTTCTACTTCTGACTTGGTTGGTGTAGGTTCTTTGAGTTTTACGCCAAAATGAGTGATCCATTCATCTCATTTCAAATTTTTAGTTCTAGTTTGCTCTTTTGGGCTTGGTAATGTCCGTCCACTGGTCAGCGTATCTCAGACTAAATTTAAACTTTATAATTTAACAATGTCCTGACATAAGATATCAAAAAAGCTGACAGTTTATTTCAGCTGCCTAAAGTAGCCTTAGCTGCCAATCTGATGATGAATTATCTGTCAAGGTGCTGACCTAGCTATAAATTTAGATCAGTGGAGGGCCAACGCTAACTTAGAATAACTGAGGAAGAACATAATTGTTAACCATTGGAAGTTATCAAAAAACATCGATGAGCGTTAATATCTATCATCACAGCCAAGTGAACAGCTAATATTGTTAGAGAGCTCACTAGGTAATATGACATGGTAAATTCTAAAATGCTTGAACAGTTGAATCAACGGTATTATCTTAAATCAATCTTTTGATATCCATTAGATGCTTAGCTATTATAAAAAGATAATAAGCAGAAGCCCTATAACAGAAGCCATTTTTTACTAATTGGTTAAAGTTAGTATCTCTTACCAACCATATATATATAAGCTTTAGGTCCTTTGCCCAATAGCTCTTAGAAAACCAAGTACATTATTTTGGCCATTGATCACTTCACTTAGTGGGTAAAGACCAAAAAGGATCAAATACATAGCCGGTAGGACTACACTTAAGTTTGATTGATAATGTATAATTACAGATATACATGACTACAATCTATTTTAATGGATAATGGGACCAACCTTATGTCTCATATCAATTCCAAGCTTAATGAACTGATGGATTTGAGGGTTATTGTCCTTGCCCTACCACCATGAAACCATCAGAATGTGAAAGGTGAAATGATTATCCTGTTTATAAAGTAGAAATCAAACATTGACAAACTAGTTATCTAGAATCTTTTCTTGCCTCCGCCATTTTTTCTTATAATATAGCCTTTTACTCAGCTATGGGTGATTGCCCTTCCAATTGCTTTATTGGAAACATCCAGCACTCCCTCCTATTTTTTCTCATAAGCCCATGGAGAGAACATGAAAACTGATTAAATATATTGAGAACCTATCACAGACTAATCCAGTTACAGAGGGAAGCTTACTTCAATGCGCTGGATTGAAAAATAAGGCTCTCCAATGCAATAACCAGGATTGATAGACCTTTACAAACTTCTCATTAGGGGAGTTGGATTTTTACTAAAAATAGATTTAAAAGTATTGAAAAAATGGAACACATATGGAAAGGGCTCTTTAAAATTATATATAGAACGTCTACTAACGCTTACACTTTAAAAGACCCACCCATGAGTTATCTCATCAATATGGTGCATCCTTAATTCTTGAGGATTACTAGTAACCCTTCTTACTTATAGCCACAGATTTTCAGTGACCAAGTAGCATTCACTCTTTTTTGTTCTATAATCTTTAGACAAGTGAAGAAAAAAACTGCAATTTTATATGACCAACAATAAGAACAAAGATATAATTAACCAAATTCTACTAAACTCATAACCATTTTAATATCTTCTTTGATTTGCAACTATATGATTTCAATTTATAGCTAGATTATATAAACTTTGTTGAGCCACCTAGCTAATAAGTGTTACTATATGTCATATTAGGGGATATAGCCTATTGAAATTTAGTATCACATATATCAATCCCTCGCCACACCAGCAATGCTAACCCTAAAATCACTAATATACATCAAATTTACCTAAGCTCAGCAATTGCACACAATCTAATCTCTTATTTTATTATTACTCGCTTGCCCCAGCACTGCCAAAAACTCATTGTCGATAGTGTTACTTATCCTTAGCTAAGAAATTATACTGTCTGTATTAGATGGTATGTTATATGTTTTTAATGCCCCAAGGTCAGAGCATTTTTCTCTAAATTTATGGAGATTATGTAACTAGCTGAGGATCCTTAAGTGCAGCTCAGGTATCAATAATTTCACCAATAAGAACCCTGTGTTTTAGAGTTGCATATCTGAAAGGAAGTGACATTTGGTAAAGGGTTTTGTTCTGATAATAACATCAGAAGCCTACCACAACAATAATTACCATAATATGAGCCCCCAAGCCATTGTCAATATTCAGTACTATGGTGTGCTTTCTTAATTTATAAATACTATTTTTTGATTTTAAAAGTCCCATTGGTGATTTTCAAAGGTTTTTATCTAACATATTAATGTTAGCTTTAAGCGCAAACCTGTGCACTTGTAATATGATGCTTAAGCGCTGATTCTAACATGGGCCATTAAACAAATGTCCAGACCCATTGGCAAATGATACATGCAAAATTTCTTGAGAATATATAGATACTATTAGCGGCTCATACCAATCTTTAGCTGTATAAAAATATTTCTATGTCTATTGTATAAAAAACGACCTTTATTAGGATCAAGCAGTGTCAGCGCGCTATAAATACATCTAAAAAGTCCTTTGTCAAGGCCCAGTTTTACAATATATTAACTTTGACAAGGAGATCAATGTAAAGATGGACACCTAATTGTCTGCTATTGGCGTGGTGCTCTCTCAGCAGGATGATGAGGGCTTAGATTATCCTGTAGCTTATTGCAGTCAAGGTATAAACTGCCACAAATAGAATATATTATCATTGAGTGGGAGTGCCTTTTGGTACTTTTTACCCACGAAACATTTTGGGTGTAAATAGATGATTTAGATTCTAGGTTATTATAGATCACATTTTACCTCTCTGAATACATAATCTCTGTAATATGGAGGGTAACTAGCGTGCAGGTCATCAAGATGTAAACTTTTTGAGATATTGCATAATCTAAGGCAAGGCACTAGAACTCAGAAAGCCTCACATAAATACTGACCATCACTGTAACAGAAGACATGGAATATGTGAGGAGAGTGTCTATATTTTTCATATTCCCAAAGGAGGAAGTTAGGATATAGTTCCTAATCCCCAAGGACTCGACTACTGAAAATATTCAAAACCCACGCCATAGCTTAATGATATATAAAATAAAATCTTTGGGGGAGGTAAATGGATAAGCCAGAAAAGGCTCTTATTGGATAAATAAATAAAATAATACTTTTTATTAAGAAAAGGAAAGAAGACCAACAAAGAAATTGGTCAAAAACACATGGCAATAGAGAAGTTGAGGGTTCCAAGCAAATTCTAGCTATTAGTGATCAATTAAATTAATGGTAGTCCCATAACGTGAGTATATATAAACCTGAGTCATATAAATAAGATAGATATTACCTGTTTTAATAAGATGATACTTTATAACTAACTGAATTTTTGTTTACCAATAAAATTGAAGAGCTGTGCTTATCTACAACATATCAAGTGATAAATAATGCCAATGATGTAACACCATAAACCTCATCATGCGTCTTTTTAAAACAACCTGGGCCTTCCTAGCCTGCACCCAACGTTGATCCAAGGTGTAATTGATATTAGGGAGGGTAGGCAACTTAGTTCTTTTGGAATTATTCACATCCTCCTTCTTTATTCAATATACTTCAACAATCAGGTCATGAGTCATGACAGAATACCTCTTATATGAGAAAATACTCCGTAACAAATAGCCCAACAAACCACCACATGTGATATGAACCATGGAGAAAAACTAACTTAAACCCTTATGGAAAAGTGGATAACTATTAAAAATTATTGATGTTAGATCGAGCTTCTAAAAACTGTCAGAAAAACAGAATATCATACTTAATATACACAAGATGGTAGGGCAAAGAGTGTTATTTAAGATGATGGAGTTTTTTTGGAAAAAATCTTCTCAGTTTAACAGTTCTCTTGACTGTGGATGAAGTTCAAAGATGGGCTCAAAGCTGCAAGCTAGAGGTGAGGTCAATGAAGTGAAAATATGAGAAAAAATCGACTACTTTTTTGTTTAAAAGCATCTAAATTATTAGGATGTTTGGGGACGAAGGGCTAGGGGACTTTCATGGCCATATATGATCCAGATCTTTCACAGTCTTCCAGATTAGTCACCTCATTAACGCCTTTGTTGTTCTGCAATGTCCTCATGACTGCAGTGGTGGGTGTCATGCCTCTTGAGGTTCAAGAAGTGGGTATGAAATTTCTGAAGATTCTCTACCAATTTCGTTCATGTGATGCTTCTGGATTTTAACTCTAATAAGTGCCTTCAAGGACAGGGTTCATTTGCAATAGCTCAAAAGTTGACTTATTGCAGCTTGAATCTGGAGTAGATATTTTGACTCACTCATTAGATTAACTATTGACAATACCCCCTTCAATGTCTTGTCAGAGGGGTATAGGGTTGAAGGAATCAGCCATGTACTCGGTTCACCGCTGTCCCTTGATCAAATCAACAATATAGTACTCCAAGCTCACCTTATGAAAGACCTTGTAAGTTCTGGACTATGGAACGTCAAGATTGTTAATCAACCTCTTAGTTGATGGTGATAAAAGAGAATGATGTCACCTAATTGAAAAATGGGTATGGAGATCTAGCTGACATCAAATTACAATGTCTCCATTTCTATTGTGGTGACAAAACCTTTCATGGCTAGGGCTTGAAGCTGGACAATTTCATCAACTAAGGCCCTCATGGTTAAATTGGAGTTCTCAGTCATGGAGGTACTGATCAGGAGCTGAATGATACTTGGTAATCTGGGCGGACGCCCATATAGAGCTTTAAAGGGGACATCTTGATGATCAATGGTAGCTTATACAGTAAGCAAGAAAGGCTCTGGATAAATAATGGCTCCAGATGGTAATGTCAGAGGTGGCCATCTTCCGCAGGTAGAGACTAGAGTTTCATTTGCACATTCCACCACCCCATTGGTGGATGGTTTTTAAGGGGTAGTGAAACTCTGGTCAGGTTGCAAAAAGCTATTTTAATCCTTTGAATAACTGAGAAGTTAAAGTCATCCATTGCCCAAAAGTAAAGTTTGTGGCATCCATTCTGGGTGAAAATAGATCAAATAAGGAATAGTGCCATGGCTTTTACGGTAGCAGCAGAAACAGAATATGCTTTGACCCATTTAGTCAAATGGTCCACTGTTAATAGGATATTTTTTAGCCATGTAATCTGGCGGTTAGAGGGCCCACTATATCAATAGTAATGACATTGAAGGGACCTGACAAAGCAATGACTGAATTTAGGTATTGGTGAATATCCAATATACATAATTGAAAAGTCATACACGCCTCTAATATTTTCTGGATGGTCTCAACCATTCATTTCCAAGAGCATCGTTTCTTCAGCCATTATTGGGTTTTTTTCACTGCCCATGTCCCATGGCCATATGCCCTTCTAGAATAACATCAGTTCAAGAGAAAAGGAGGATATAGAGGAGCCAATTCTTATTAAATTTCCTTATAAAGCATTCCCTCTTTAATTTCATTGTCTTGGGTCATTTTCCAGAACTCTATCTGGATCTCAGGAGTCTTCAACTTCAATTGCTAAAACTGGCTAATTCCATTGTAAAGTTGGCCTTCCAGGGGTCAGAGCAGCAAGTACCATTATCCTCAAGAGACCATCTGAGTTCTGATGAACGGCTCCAGTGTAATACAATGGTAAAATCGTAGTTTTGAAGCCTAAGGGCCATCTTTCTAATCAGACATCTGGTCCTTCATCTGCTGCAGCCATCAGAGCTAGGAATGTTAAGTGATAATGGTGAAATGGCTGCCATAGAGGTAGCACTGTAAATGCTTAATCACCAACAAAACAGCCAAGCACTCGCACATAGTAACACTATAGTTTCGTTTGTCCTTGCTCATGGTATTGTGAAGTAAGCTTTTGGATGATAGACCTGATTCTCATCGTGCTGAGATAGGATGGCCCCAGCAGCGACATCACTAGCATCTGTGAATAGCAAAAAAGGCCAAGAAAAATATGGATGGACTAAAAATAGATTTAGTACAAACAGTGGTCAAAATGATTTGAACGCCTGTTCCTTTCAGGACTACTCAAAAGGCACATCCTTATATAGGATGTAGATCAGGGGCTTGGATAAATTGGCAAACCAAGGAAAGAACTGACAGTAAAAGCTTACCTTGCCCAGGAATACTTAAATGCCCTGAAGGCTCTGAATGCACAACATCTTCTTAATGGCATCAACTTTATCTGGGATGGTTTAAATACCATCTTTTGAGACCTTGTGTACGAGTAACTCCATTTTAGATTGGAAAAGCGGACAATTTATAGGATTAAACATTATTAAAGCTTTATAAGATAGGTAAAGTTTTCCAAGGGGTGTTCCACATGACCATTGAAAGTTTGGGGAAAAGACAGTGATATCATTGAGGTACATGAGGTCACAGGGTAGCTTCAATCACCCTAGTAATCCATCCATTGCGCGTTGAAAGGTAGCAGGTGCATTGCAAAGGCCCTGAGGAATCCTCATTGGCTTAAATAGACCCTCGTTGGGTATGAGCGCATATTTGGACCAATCTTCAGTGGCGAGCTCTACTTGCTGATATCCACAAGCAAGATCCATAGCAGAAAAAGATTGTGGCCTAGCAAGAAAAAGGAGAGAGTCATCAATCCTGGGAAAGTGGTAACTATTATTCTTAGTAATGAGATTTTTGCCATTGATAGTTCTTCACCACGTGATGGCTGCCATACTTCTTTCAAAATAAAACAAAGGGGGAGACCCAAGGACTATGTGAGGGCACCAATAGCTTGGCTTCAAGTAATTGCTTGAGCTCAACAGCCACCTGAGCCTCTTCAACTTTAGTCTTTTGGTATAGATGTAACTGAATGGAAGGAGCATCCTCAGTCTCCGTGTGATGCAAACCGCCATAATCTTCCCAAAATCATAGGCAGAGGTTGAGAAAAAGTCATAGTACTCCTTCAACAATTGCTACCATGGCTCAGTTGCTCATTAGTGAACTCCTGCCCTATAGAGATGTCAACTAGAGCTACTGATGGGGGGTGTTTCTAACTAAAATCCCGTAAACTTCCAAATCTATGGATGTCATTGATGGCCTCTAAAGGAAGGAGGCAAACATAAGCGGCTAGAATATAAGGCCTCACTATTGTAGGTTTGTCAGCGAGGTTATCCAATAAACCAATATGGATCCAGCGTAGGCAGGATCTAAAATTCCCATGCAGATTAGGATCTCCTTAATGGATGGATTATCCAGGCCTCAAATTTCAAGAAGTTATCTGGAGGGAATGTTGGTATGGACTCAGGTGTCAATGATAACCTGGGACTTTGGTGGTATGTTGGTCATTTTAGGAAGTAGATTGGCATGCTTTTTTGGCCATCTGCTGCAGGAGGGGGTGTCTGAACGTGAGAACCCCTTACATGATAATCAAGCTGGTCAAAATCAGTCTTCGCTCACCAGTAGGCAAGCCTGAGATTTGGCCTCCATCTTGGCATTGCAAGGGGTTTTGAAAGCCAATGTACCCAATGTCCCCTGTAGGGATGAAAACCCTCTTATTGTAGGGCACTATAGCGGATAATTGTGAAGATACTGAGTTCCTAAGAGTAGGTCAAAGCTCATGTTATCTAATGCAATGGCGGGGGTATTAACATAAAGCTTCCCAAAGTGAATGGCAGAGAAGAATAGGCCCCAATGGACTGAGTGTATTGTGGGCCAGTTGTGCCATGTTATATGCAATGTGGAAAGTCTAGAGCAATTTTAATGCCTTTTTGTAAAATAGATGAAATGACATTCACAAGAGAGCCACTGTCAACAATATCGTGGACAGGGAATTTCGTGGATTCAGACTGGTGACGCATGCAACTAAACTCCCAAACTGTGGAGGTAGCGTGAGGAAAATAGGATATTTATCAGAATAAGGGTAAGTAGTAACAGGTTCCTTATTATAAACAGATACTGTGTTTTCTTCTGGTATAACAACCTTAGACTCAAAAGTTTACCAATTGTTCTAGAGGCGGTACAGAAATGTCAGCATGAAATGCCTCGTCCTTCATGCTGACGGCCCTTTTCCTATCTCCTCAGCAAGTCTTTTCTGACAAGTCTTGGCACTGTGACGGAGCCAATTGCAGTAGGAGCATTGTGCTTTAGGATTTTTTTGTTTTTCAACAATGTGGATTTGAGGGCAGTTAAAGGAAAATGGATTAGGTAGACTTGGGGTGCAAGGTAGATGCAGGTATTACATTTTGAGCTTCCATAATTTCCCATATGCAAGTAAAACCATTCTTCTGGACGATCATATGAATTTGGACCTCAGGATTAGATCCCAATGCGGAGATGACCACAATTTGGCGTCATCTAAGGTAATGTGATTAGTGGCTACCAAGGCTGTTCTTGTGCATAGAATTAAGTGGTGACCTCCACCGAGTTTTCTCCTTTGTTCAAACGAATGCCCATGAACGCCTTCTTCTGGTTTTTCAAGGTTTGGTTGCTTCCAAATTTTTGGATTAGGGCGTTACAGACTTGTTCTCAGGTGTGGAATTCCTTTAGATGGGGAGTCAAAATCTCACAGGCAGTGCTATTCAGACAGGAATGAATATACTTCATTTTCTGTCAGTCAGTATTCTCCTCAATGGAATTCTCATAAGCATATAGGAAGGAGGCAATGCTTTCCTGGATGGGGTAAACTTTAATTAAAATGGGAATAAAGTTAGTTGCAATAGGTGTGGAAAGAGAATTGGCACCAGGAACCAGGGCAGGCTTAGAATCTTAGTTTCTGCATAGTTGTGAGGGGCCTGATGATCCTGTCATTATCTCAAACCCTCAAGGTCCTCTTATTATCATCCCAATGTTAGTTTAAAGAGATAATAAGGGCTTTATGAGCAACCTACTTTTTAATGTTAGAATTTTGCCTTGTTGGAGTAGCATCTGGTTCTCAAAATTACTCAATCGTGTTATAAACCCTTGACAAGCTTTTTCAAGTTGGATGATGTGATTGTTGGAAAGCTTGGTGAATGCATTGAAATTATCTATCTCATCTAAACAGGCCTCAAATAGACCCTAGGGTCGAGAGGGACTCCATCCACATAAAGCCTGCACCCCTGAGCCAAATTTCCTATCTGATCCCACAAGGCAGTAAGGGCTGTTAAAAGTCCTTTTTCCAGAAATCGTCAGGGTCACCAGTAGTAGGCACCATGGGACCAGAAGAACCTTGAGTCCTAGGGGACTTTCAGGCCCTTCAGGCTCTTTACTCCTTGAAGTGACATTATGTGAGGCAGACTCCTGTTAATTCTTGAGTGCCCACACAAGGTCCTTGATTTGGATGAGTCATTGATTCCAGGCAGCCTTGAGGAGTTGTACATACTGATGAAGCTGGTCCTCAAGGTAGCCCAAAATTCTGCTATCTAACGCTGCAAGTTGTTTAAAAGCTTTGTTGATTAACCGATGGTTATTGACAATAATTTCTCAATTGTTATAAACAAATGAGGAGGCAGCGTTATAAAAATTGATTATATATGGGTGTAGGGTTTGAGAAAGCCCTAGATTTCAGAAGAATTCATGGTGATACAATTCAACTATTTGTAGGTGGTGATGTATGTCTGAATGGACAAAGATTTGGATGTAGCTTTTGGTTCTCAAAGCCAACTCTCCGCTGTAGAAGGGTTAAATTATATAGATCTTACATCATAGAAGGCATTAAAGAAGCGCAGAAGTAACTGGAGCAGCCTCCCATGGAATAAATGTCATTTAATGACTGTTAAATGAACTCGTTGAGGTTCATATATTGTATTTAAACTGACCATTGTCAATGGATGGTAGGATAAACTGGAAAATGACCCAAAACTCTAAGCTTCAAATCTTCATGGGGAGTAATTAGTATTAAGAAGTGTTAATTATTGGGTTATGCTTCTTGACAATCAGTAGGTTTTTTTCCTTGATTGCTATCATTATCCATGTTTTGTGATAGATATTCTCACTTGGAAAGCTCAGAGCCCCCTGTAGTGAGTGTCAATATTCTGATATGACTAGACAATAAGCTATAGTTCTAGAGGATTGTAGATTAGATTTTATGCAAACAACGAGATTGAGCAATTGATTATGTTGATACAAAGTGAGTTGATTGAAGAAATAATGGTTTGTCATATTTGGTAAATTCTGCCAAAGCCCCAATGTGAGAATGAAAAACCTAGATCATAGTGAATAAATAATTTACTAAGCGGAGCATGTTGAATCAACTGAGGAATACCAAAGATTAAGAGTTGAGCGTGATAGTGAGAAGGGGGAGGTATTTTAGACAAAAGAAGAGGAAGTAGTAGGGAAGTAATGGAAGTAGATGTTAGTTTGGTATCAAATAAATTGATATCGTCAGGCAATAGTTCCTTATTAAGTCTTTATTATTATTATTTATTGAGGGCCAGCAATCCTCATATTGCTTGTTCATTGCTCAGTGGGTTTACCCTGTGCAACCATTTGGTGGAATCAGACAAATCTGCCAAAATGTTAACAGTGGTGATCACTACAGGGGTTCTTCTGGTTGGTTCTGGAGTAACCTCAGGTTGATGAGGAGGCGGCAGGTATGTGCCATTGTGGTGAGTATTCTGGAAGTTGTTGGTGGTGGGGAGGGGAAAGCCCTGGACGCCCACCCACATATGCCAAGGCAGGAGTTAGGAGGAATACATTCTGGTTAAGTGGGGGAAATGTCAAGAAAATTAACC
The DNA here is from genome assembly GCA_022478985.1 of Massospora cicadina. Classification (NCBI taxonomy): domain Eukaryota; kingdom Fungi; phylum Entomophthoromycota; class Entomophthoromycetes; order Entomophthorales; family Entomophthoraceae; genus Massospora; species Massospora cicadina. The sequence goes on from JAKSZP010004605.1 coordinate 35,499, forward strand.
AGATAAAATCCCTCCAATAATTTTTTTTGTTACTTGGAATGAAATAGGACAATCCCAGCGGATTGTCTTATTGACTGAATTTTGTATGTTTGATGCTTGCATGGTGAGTTGCTCCCCAAGTTGGGTTGAGCCAAATCTGTATTCCGCATAAGTTGGAAGTTAGGATTGGTCAGAGCCAATTGCTGGCCTGAATTGGTATAAAAATCACTGGCAACTAGTAGCTGAGGATGATCCACTTAAATTAATTATTCAATGTTGGTTGAAAGCAATGATCCCAAGTTTGAGGCAGCTGAGGATGTTTCTGGCGCCTAATAATCAACTTTTAAAATTAGAGTTAATGAATCACCAGTGACTAGTAGCCAAGGATGAAAATTCATATTAATTTAGTATTCATCAGTGGAACCAGACAACTACAAGTTTGTGGCAGCTGAGGTTGTTTCCAGTGCCTAATATTATAATTGACTGTCACCCAAAAGTTGATTCCCAAAGATCGACTAATTAAGAGTTGAATTGTGCTGTCAGGAAGATACTGAGATATTCTGAGTCAAAGCAAGTGACTGAAGTGGCTTCCAGAACATACTAAGCAACTTTAAGGTCAAATTCAGATATGGTATTTATTTATAATAGTTATCTATATGGCTCACCGGTGACTTAAGGCTGAGGATGATCCAAAACTATTTTGGACATTGGGAAAGATGAGGAGAAAGGGTAAACACCAGGGAAGTGAGAAGTGCAGAAGTAGAAAGAGTGGTTGGTTGGAAGGTCCAGCGGAAAGCCAATAGGTCTGTGAGGGGCACAGTAGCCCATTTGTACATATAAATACCTGGAGCTCCTTTTCAATAAATACCTCATTTTGCCTAATCTACTTTTGATTTTGGTTTATATTTAGTTTGTTGGTTGGGGGTTAAGCTGGGGGGATCCCTGAATGGCGCGGGTGATATGCCAAGGGCCAGCCAGCACTGCTGGCCCATGCCTAAAGAAAAACGGCAAGGGCCAACCAGTCTTCGTACTGGTTGGCCTGCTGACCAGCACAGCTCACTGTTGTTGAAAAGGAAATTTTCTAAAATTGGTGCTCACTACAGGGGGCCCATTGATCAACACTTAAAAAAGCTTTATATTTTATTCAATAAAATGGCACAACCAGCTCACCTTGACGAGGGACTACCCCAGTTTGTCAAATTGTCTCAATATGCAGAACTGAAGCTTGCCTTGGATACATTACTCCAGGCTCAAAAAATGCTTTTCCAAGGAAATTAAAAATATAAACAATCAGCTCGCCAAGTCTTTTTACCAACTGCGCCTGGTGGGTGGCCAAACCAACCAACTTGTCGACCATATTGGCAACACTACTGAGTGGCTATACTGTTCAAAAAGTAAATTAAATGAGAATGTTAGGGAGAGGGAGGTCTGAAGCGACAAGCTGCCACATTTCATTATGATGGAAACATACTGGGTTTCTCAAGCAATTTTGAATTTTCTGTGGATAGGGCTTTAAATTGGCAGAAAGCTAAACTGTTATCCGCTTTGGACGTTGCAAGCGCTGATAAGGTCACATGTTACCTTAAGAGTAGTACTGTAGCATATCATGAGTTGAAGAAGACTATGATCCATCTGTTTAGGGGCAAGGCAAAAATGGCTTACCGTAAGGCAGATTTTTTGACAATACAATTCCAAAATAAGGAGTCCTTCATGGAGTTTGCAGAGCGTTTCATGGCTGAGGCTCCTGTGTTGTTGAAAAAGATATTTTATTTAATGAGGAAGTGGGCATAGCAATGATGGCAGCTGTCAAGCCATACCAAGAACTGTATAATACTATGTTATATATTATTCAAGAGAATGCAGAGCTACTAAAAATTGTCAGTCAATTATGCCATAAATACGTTACTTTTAGTGCTCCCAATGTGGAACAGAAAACCCCTGTAGCCAATAACAAAATCCCCATGGGTATTGGAAAGAACACGACTTGGTTCAAATCCATTGGGAAACACTTGACCCCTTAATGCTTTGGCAAGTCCTTTCCGCCCCTATTATCAACCAGCTCGTCCTTGGCTGAATTACAGTCCATCAATTAATTTCAGACCTGGATCTACGGGTGTTATGCAGAGATAAGTGCCATATACAAATGCTTGTTTCTCATGTGGTTGACGAGGCCATTATGCAGCTAGCTGTCCTGGTAAACTGAATGTCAATGTAGTACCAGTTGCCCCAAACAAACAGGGAAAAGGTTGAGCGGAGTAAAGATGGGATGCTTTAATTCTGCCGATTCAAATCTATCTGTCCCTAATGATTCTCACGAGTCACTTTGAGCCATACCTGATACTCACCTCAATGATTTATTATATCAACAAATCCCTTAGGATATTTTGGCTTTAAGCTGAGGGAGAGAACCCAATAACATGGACGTTGAGTTCTACTAAAATGTGCAAAAGCCATACGCTTAGCAAATCCTTGAGTGGAATGGGACAGTTGACGGGAAACCTTCAACTCATGTTGCAGCTCTAGAGGGGGCAGTAGTGGCTATTTAAGTAGAGAAAAATACCCGGGAGTATCCACATGTCAGCGCTGGTATTCTCACTTTATCTGAATAGCCAAAAGCCCTTGAATGTTTATTTATTGAACATCCATGGTACTTCTTATTTGGAATTTACATGCTGTGACATATTTGTGCAAGATACCAAAATATGGGTGATTATTGATACTGGCTCTTTGTCAATATAATGTCCACCAAGCTTGTAGCTAAGCTTCCGTTGAAGCCAGATGTAGATCACAGAGTAGTGTATGGTACTGTAGGGGTATAGAGCACTATGTCAGAGGGTGCATACAGTACATTGCCTTTAAGTTTGGGTCAGTCAGCACATCCACTCCAGCAGTAGTGTTGCCAAATAATAACTATGACATGGTGATCAGCGCTGCATTTATGCGGTGCTTCAAGGGCTGTGGTCAATATGGCGGATGAAACTATCAGTATCCTAGGACAACAGCTTCCCATCTATTTTACTTCCAGCGAAATCACAGAAGATCCAATTCGCTCAAGCCAAATTAACCTCGCATATAGTGATGAGGTGATTCCTGTATGATATTAGCAGATGGTTTGGAGGACCAAAGTGCTCCCTACCCAGATTTATGAGTACAATGGTATTCCGCTGCAAGCGGCGAGTGATGTAAGCATACCTTCTGGGAATCAGGTCATTATAGGGACAGAGCTCAAAATAGATATCCCAGAAGGCCTATACAGTGAGATTATGAGGCCCTACCAGCAATTGTGGTTCAAACCCCATATGGCTCTGGAGCTCTTGTTACCAAGACAGGGGGAAGTGAAGGTGTTGATAGCCAATTTGCAGAAGGATTCTATTAAGGACAAAGGCACCAAGTGGTAGCTTATCTGCATCTGGTTCCTATTGATGAGGTCCACCAATTACATGACTTTGGCTCTTGGGAAGATCTCAGGTTACCTTTAAAAACCTCATTAAACGTAATGACTGCTTTTCTGCAGGAAGGTTAACTGGTCTGTCAAAGGACCAGAAGGACCTCATGACGGATATGTTTGAAAAAACCAAACCATTCTGCATCCAACAATCAAGAATTTTGATATGCACGCAGGATTGTGCATCAGTTAAACATGGGGGATCACCCTCCTATCCAGTCACTGCCTATCCATCGCTCAAAGATGGCGAAAGAAGTATTATCCACTGAGTTAGATAAATTGGTTGAATAAGTAATTTTAGAGCCGTCCAAGAGTCCCTGGGCGTCCTCAGTGTTAATTGTCAAAAAGAAAGATGGCTCCAATCAAGTAGTAATTGACTACCAGAAGCTTAAAGGTATTACAAAAAAAGACTTATACCCGCTTCTGCAAATTGACGATGCTTTAGATTATTTTGGTGGTGCCAAATATTTCTCTGCTATGGACTTGATATCATGGTACTGGCAAATTGAGTTGCCAGAGGCGGAACAAGAGAAGTGCTCTATAATCACCTCAAAAGGGTTGTTCCAGCCTACACGTGTGCCACAGGGTTTGTGAAACGCCCCAGCTACGTTCCAGCGAGCTATAAACACTATTTTGGGTGACCTGAAGCTGCCTTATATTCTAGTCTACCTTGATGATACTAAAGATTCTCATGGACGTTTATGGATCATCTCACTCACTTAGAACAAGTGTTCCACTGACTCAATGAAGTTAACATTAAAATTAAGCTCTGCAAGTGCCACTTTTTAAGAAGCAACTGGAATATCTTAGTTTTGTGGTAGACTCAAAAGGGCTCAGTCCTCAGCTGGAAAAAGTGGAAGCTATATATGAGATGACTCGGCCAGTTAACAAATGGGTTATTCAGGTGTTTTTGGGGATGTTCAATTACTACTGGCATTTCATTCCCAACTTCAGCTGTATTGGGGCTCTACTCTTTGAGTTACTATAGAAAAACGCTACCTTTGATTAGAAGAAACAAAGTCAAATTGCTTTCAATGACTTACAAACTGAGTTGGCTAATGCGCCTGTTTTACAATAAATTTCAAGAAGGAATTTATTGTACAGGCGGATTTTTTCTTTCACCTTAGGGGCTGTGCTATCCCAAAAGGATGATGGTGGTGTGGAGCATTCCATCACATATTGTAGTAAAAGTTTAATAGCCATGAATGTAATTAAACCATGACCGAGTGGGAGTGCTTAGTGGTGATATATGCATATAAACAATTCTGGGTCTATCTCCATGTGGTCAAATTCAAAGTGGTCATGGATCATGCATCCTTGCAATGGCTTCAGATTCTGCGGGAACCTGAAGGGCGGCTCACGTAAAGGTCCCTGAAGCTCTAAGTGTATGACTTTGAGATCATACACTGGCCAGGGGCAAAACACCAGAATGAGGACTGCCTCTCACGCTTACCAACTGTTGCCATTATGGTGGATTTGGTGGACATCATATATGAGAAGATGGTGGTGGGTAAATATCACAATGAGCCGCCACAAATGATTAAAGTGCTGGATGGCTAAGACAGGATACATCTGTACACAATGGGGAATTTATAACTATATTGGTAGTTTGACGCTGAGTTTCCAAAACCTTCCGCTAGGCCTGCAATTTTTATGAATGCTCATAGAGAGGTAGGTCATGGAGGGTTACAAAAACGCCTGAGTCCTTGCAACCCCAATACTATTGGGAGAGTATACACTATGATGTGCTTGAAACAATTGCTTGTTGTCACCAGTGCTAAGTGGAGAAATTTATTCCACAGTAAGGCCACCTACCAGCTAGTTAAGCCTTGGTTCAAATGGCATACTGCTTCTCTGGATGCGGTGGTGCCTCTGCCAACTGTCACAAACTGATCCAAGTATATAATAATATCCATTGACCATTTTACAAGATGGGGGAAGCAAGGGCTAATAATGGTTTAGGGTCTGTCACCACCACCAAGTTCATCCTGGAATGTGTTATACAGCGACATGTTCATCCACAATTTATCCTCACAGACAATGTAGTCAATATCATGTAGCATACCCTACCTAAGTTAACAAACTAGTGGCAATCCAGGGAGCCTTGACTACACCCTACCACCCTGAATCTAATTAATGATTGAATGGGTCAACGGAACTTTGGCAAATATTCTAAGCAAACTTTTAAAGGATTGACCTTTGAGTGGAGTACCCTATTATCCACCTCTGTCTTCACATATAATATTAGCTATCATTTGGCAACAGGGAAAAGTCCCTTCCAACTACTCTATGGAAGACATCCAGCCTTGCTGGAGTTACTTTATCCCTGTGTGGAAGATACTGGCGGAGTTAAGCCCCAACTCTATTTGTCTGCCTTAACAGACACGCTGATTAAATTTTAAACCAAAGCATATTCCACTAGTCTAACCAAGAATCTCTGAGATCATGAGGCTGACCAAGGTAGATGCAGCAGCCTTCCCCAGTTTGGGGAAAGAGAGCTTGTCCTGTTCTATGACCAAAATGGGTTCAGAAGACGGAACAAGCTTTCCAGTATATAGATCAGATCATTTGAGATAATAGAGAAGACTGGTGTCAACGCCTACACCATCAAGGAACCCGTGGGTGGTCAGATTATCACCCAAGTACATGTGAAGTTCTTTCATCCATACAAGCAATAGGAGCTTATTGTCCAGTCAAGGGGGTTTAATCAAGATCTGATATGATTGGATGATAAGGTATAGTTCTGGAGGATCATAGATTAGATTTGTGGCAAGCCTCAAGATTGAGCGATTGATTATGTCAATGCAATGTGAGTTTGATTGAAGAAATAATGGTTTGGCATAGTTTATATTCCGTCAAAGCCCCAATGTGCAAATGAAACACCTAGATCATAGCAAATAGAGATTTTACTAAGCAGAGCATGTTGAATCCGCTGAGGGATACAGAAGATTAAGAGTTGAGCGTGATAGTGAGAAGGAGGTTTTTAGACAAAAAAGAGGAAGTAGTAGGGAAGTAACAGAAGTAGTCATTAGTTTGATATTAAGTAAAGTGATATCTTCAGGCAATAGCTCCTTAATAAGTCTATTATTATTTGTTAAAGGGCCAGCGATTCTCGTATTGCTTTTCCATTGCTCAGTTGGTTTACTCTGTGAAACCCATTTGGCGGAATCAGACAAGTGCAACAAAATGCTAATAATGAGAACCACTTATCTCAGCGTAACAGTTCTCATGACTGTAGCTGAAGTCAAAGATAGGCTCAAAGCTGTAAATTAGTGAAGAGGCCAATAAAGACAAAAAGTGGGGCAAAATTGGATTACTTTATTGAGTTAGAAAGGGCCAATATTTATAGGATATGTGGGGACATGGTGCTTAGGTGATCTCCATGGCCCTGTCATGTGAACATGACATAATAGTGGGGACCAACCCCAAAGATAAGGCTGGGCGCTTGGAGGCCCAAAAGGTGAAGTTACAGGGCCTCCCAGACCTGAATAACACCCTAGACCAGCGCTGGGTAAAGGCAAAATATGCCCAGGTTGGTCCTAGTGGGGTGCTGAATGCCCAGCCCTTGACGTTGTGCCAGGCATTAAATCGAATAATTTACTAAATGAATGAAGATGATTCAATTTAGTTAGTTGAGGAGCGGGGTTTTGAAACCCATTCAATTTTCAAAATAATGTGCTCAGGTCAAATCCAACTTCAATTGATCACTTGAGTGAAGTCAGTTTTGGCTTATTCCATTAACTCTGATGGCAGTATCGCCCTATTGGTGAGTCAGTGCTTGGGCCCACTGCAGCATTAACCCTATTTCCCAGGTCAAGTTTAAATATGTTTTCCCCAACCAACTGTCCTTGTTGGTCAACTCCTGAAATAAACCTACACCCCATTTTAAGTTATTTTATTTTATGATATTCTGAATGCTCCTGTGCATGAACCTCTTCAAGGAGGTCTTGCGTTCTGTTACACTTACCATTGCAAGTACCATGCTGCTCTCTCCTCGTGCACCATTTGTCTGCCCAGGATCCCTCCAACCTGGGTCACCTAACCCCGTCCTATATATGCACCGCGTTGCCCTTATATGGGTTTTTATTATAAAATTCGCAATTTTATGCTTAAGCGATTATTGCTCCAGCACCTTCTGCTGGGCTCTAATCACTCTGGCAATAATGGCTAGTTCTCTGGTGTTTGTAACGGATGATATTAATCCATTCATTGCATTTTGATTTGGGTTCAGATTTTCCAAATCCAAATTGATCCGTTTAAAAAGATTTTTGGTGTTTGTCAGTTTTGGGCGCTGGGTTGTGCCTCACCTGAATTATTGATTAGGCTCTTGCAAGCCTAATCAATGGTTTAGGTGAGGCCCCAGAAGGGCGACCTTTAAGGTTGAGCCCACACAATTCTGAACTTCATTTAGAATTCTCTCTTTCTCTGGTGGCCTCGGGGCCACCCTTACCTTATCTTACCTGATGATCCATGCACAACAAATTTTTGTCGCATCAACAAAAACTTGGGTTTTCAGGGTTTGATCTCCCTCAAATATCCTTTCTTTTCCTTGGTGTGTTCATGGCATCAGATTATTGGGATCCTGTTCATCAGCGACTTTTTATTTGATAATAAATAAAATAAGGTTAATTCTGGGGTTTGCAACCTTGCTTACCTATTTCATCTTTTTCTCACTCCGAATTTCCCTAATTCTGAGGTTTACTACCTCAAGAGTCCAACTCACACTGGACGTTTGGCATGAATTGTGTCAAACCTAAGGTAAAATGACGATCAGAAACTGGGATGTTTCTGACCAATACAGTGTTGGCCTGGTGCACCGCGCACTGCCACACTGGGAACAGGAGAGTTATAGACACTCTCCTTACATTAGTTGACCAACCACATTTTTTTATGTGCACAAACTTTTTCCACATGGAACTTTTCCAAAGTGGAAACAGTGGCTGTCAGCTGTGGGCTCCAGCTGTCATTAGCCGCACCACTGTTTCCTCTTTTTCCTGAAGTTTGGAGCAACTCAGCGTTATTTTAATTGCCTCCAACTGGAAAGTATCCACCCTTCATGTTTGTACCTGGTAATTTTGGACACTTCGATGTCTGAAAGTCATAATTCCCTTACTTTCCGCCAAATTAATTAAACTTTATTATGAGAAACAATTTTTCCATTGCTAGCACATTCAGATGATACCAGCGGAATTGGTACAGATGGGCTTGGGGGTGTTGGCCTTGGATAACATCAGGCATTCCATTGCAGCTCCAGGGATAGGGTTGTTCACGTCTAAAAACGCGTTTTATAACAAAACCCTGGACTCTATCTCTGAACCGTTCATTAGTTTATATGGCCTGGATGAGGACCCTATTCCAGTGTATTAGATTACCCCTAAGAACCCACAGTTGACCTCTACCATGATCTGGCGCACTCAGGAGGTGGAGAAGGAACTTCATTTCAAATATAATTAAGTATATGCACCTGCAGAAGGCATGGTGGGGTATGTGGCCTCAGTATTATGAGTGGCCAAACATACCACCCCCTTTTTTGATTCCAAGACCCATTCTGTTTGCAGGCTTGAACCAGATGATGAAATGTTTGGTGATGTGTTGTCCTTGTATTCCATAAATAAAGACCATTCTGGGTATTTTCTACTGACTGCCACCCTCTCCTCTCCTTTAAGGAAGCTCACCACTACTATTTTGGTGGATACTGGCGCCACTGGAAACTATATGGACCAGTACCTAGCCGATTACCTTGGACAGAGTTACTTACCAGGTGATGTGGTTAGATGAGGGGCATCCCAAGGTATTCCCACTCTTAAGATCATTGGGACAGTGGACTATCAGGCTGGCAAGTACCACTTGTCTGATCACTTCAGTGCGACCAAAAACCTTCTGTTCCCTATCATTTTGGGTGTGGAATGGTGGCGGAAGTTCGATGTAAGAACTAACCTAAAGGAGAATACCTTGTCCCTTACCATGAAGAATGGTTGCACATTTGTTGTGCCTTTGTCAGAAGAAAACGCCCCAGGCAAATTGCCCCATTGGCCCCACCATATCCCTTGTCGCCTTGCCTCAATGC